>PVIH01006177.1:0-114283 GCA_004025045.1 Sigmodon hispidus | reverse complement strand
AAGGGTCAGTCCAGGGTGTTTCTGATCCCAAGCTGTTCAGTGGTTGTGGTTTGCTGCTTGGGCATGTTTGACTTTTTTTCTTGTTTGTTTGTTTAGAGACCACTAGTGAGTGAGTACATCCCCTGCTTATCTCTCTGAGTTTGTGAGACTTCGCTCAGGAGGATATTCTCCAAATCCATCCATTTGCCTGTGAATTTTAGAATCCCAGGCTGTAAAGAGCCCATTTGCTGAATCACCTTATTTATGTCTCTTAAATCTGTTAATATTCTCCATTTAGATGTCAAATATAAGAGAATTCTAAGGACTAGTAGATTCTTCATTATGTTGAGCATTTAGCTGCTTCTGTACCAGCTGTTCTAATGCCTGTAATTTTTCTGATGTCAAAGACCATTGTTCCACCAGACAGGTTTGTCACTTAGCCATTTTAAAGGAAGGGATCTTGGTACCTTTGAAAGATCAGCAGCTGTTGTACTCTACTTATGTGCAACCTGAATGGTCTGTGACTGTTCTTGATAATACCCTTTAATATTTCTCTCAGAAGCAGTATTTATTTTATTGTTTGTTTCTGGATTAGAGAAGTGTTAATCTATGTTTTCCATTGCTGTGACAGATCATGTCCCAACAAATTCATTGCTATGTTAGCTTCCTATGGTTTTAAGGTTCTTATCTGCCCTTCTGGCCCTATACACTTGACCCATCTTGCTCTTTATTTTACTTGATGTCAAGTTCCAATTCCAAGAAATTAAACATTTATTTCCTAAAAATGTCAATCTGGGTGCTTGGTACAATTATTACATTTGCATCAATATCTCCCAAACCCTTAATTTTATTGTTATTTATATGTATTTTGCTTTGGTCTCTAATCATTTATAGCAGTTTGCCAAAATACTTGCTTCTGCCCTCTCCTGAACTTTTTGTTGTATCTATAAAAGTTGTTCCATGACCTCTGCTGGTGCTCCTGTCTCTGTGTTCCTGCCCTGACCTTCCTCAGTCATGGACTGTAGAGAGCTGCTTGCTGCTGCACTCTAAAGATGGTGCTGATTTCCAGCCTCCACCCCCCATGGGTGAGTGCTCTCTTTTGATAAACAACTCCTTATTTGGCTTGAGCCTGGGGCATGGTTTGCTGTTGCGTATGTGGACCTATGAGCTGTGCCCACATGGCTTATTGGGATTGGATGCCCTGAGAGTTTCTAGTCAGTGGGCGGGGTTTCCCGGGGAGGAGAAGGAGAAGCAGAGAGAAGAACAAAGGGAGAACAATTGTAAAAGTCCTGAATAAACTGCTGAAAGAAGATCCTGGGTGTTGCGCTTTCCTTGCTGGCAAGGTTGCACGCGACAATGGACTGGAAGTATAAGCCAAATAAACCCTTTCCTCCCAAGGCTGCTTTTGGTCATAGTGTTCAATCACAGCAAAGGAAACCCTAACTAAGACATGATGTATCTAGGAAATAATTTTATTCTTAAATTAACCCCATGAAATGGGAGTGGCATCTATTATCCAGTGTCTTTGAAATGAGAAATGAGCAGGAAAGCAGAGATAAACCAGGTCATTGTCCTTCAGGAGGAAGCCATGAAGTCGAAGGGGATCACACACTCTGTAAGGTAATACGTCTCTATTAAATTTTTAAGAAGGAAGGGAAGGAAACCATGGCCTCTGCCCAGCTGATTCAAACACTGGAGCATGTGCAGGACACTGCTGTTCTCTGTCACTGGCTTCATCTGTGTAATTATTATTACTGTAGCTCAGTCTTTTCAGTTTTATGGAATACTTCTATTTTGAGTTGTCCATGAACTTTGCAAAAGGTGAATACATACCATATGAAATGACAGCTTCTTTAAATCTCTTCAAATCTAAAAATACTATATAGGATTCCAGTCAACTTACACATAGCCTTGGGGAATGCTTGTCATCTGGTGGTTGTTCTTGTATGGTAACTAGATAAACTAAGGTTGGTTTTCTAATAACCTTGGCTTGCTTCTCTTCAATTTCATAATGTAATAATGTGGCAGGTTCTGCTGTAAGTTCCTCAGTCTGCATCTGAATATTTTTTTTAATTTTCATTAGTAGGTCTTTCTAAGGCCTGTATCTTATCAGTAGGAAGTCTTTCTAAAGCTTGTATCTTATTACTAGTAAGTCTTTGTAAGGCTTGCATTTTATAAGTCAAATTTTTTTTATGTTGGGTACTGTTAGCAAACCACTGTTTGAAGAATAAAATATAAATTGCCTTTAAGAATTCACAGATATCTCACCAGGCATTCAGCTCTGAGCAGGGCACAGCTAGCTGTTGCATCTCAGCATGGCTGTTCAGAGGATGCAGGAGGTACATGGCTGAGCCCCTTGGCAGCTAGCAGCAGTGTCAGCAGCAATAAAAGCCAGCAGGTGCAAGTGGTGTCAAGATGACTGAGCTGATCTAGGTTGGCAGCTGGGAAGGGAATCCAGAGAAAGCCTAGGTGGCAGGAAGTTAGGACACAGTTTGGCAGTGCACAGCTAAATCCAGGGACATTTGGGGCTGAGACAGGCAGCAACTGGAAGCTTTTGTAGAAAGACTGCAATGGAAAAACCCCAGAGTCACATGGAGGGCCTGTGGGGAGTGAGGCAAACAGCCATGGTAATGGCAGAGAGGTGGAGGGTCCATCATTTGGTGTGGTTTAATAGCGCCTCACATTGGGTACCAGATGTTATAATTATCTAAATTATTCTATTATTAATGAAAACTTGCGAGTCGGATATGGGTTAAAACTTGATTGATAAGAGAAGTGGAAAAGTGACCAGTGATCTCCTCTCTTCTTCCTCAATCTAAAAGGCTGTGCATCCTTTTTAGCCCCTCCCTTCTACTTCCTAAGTTCCTCTATATGTCCACAGTCCTCAAAAACCTCGATGGCTAATTTTGGTCAGCTAGTAGTAGCTAGCTCTGTCCTTGATTCAAGGTAAATGTTATTGGCACAGCAAAGTGGCAGTCTAAATAATTCTCCCCATAACACACTCTCTTTCTCCTCCCCATCTCTTGGGGTGTGTGTGTGTGTGTGTGTGTTGGTATTTGAGCCTATGTGTGCTGGTTTGTTTGCCTGTGAATATGCCAGGTGAATAAGGAGGTCGGTGGTCATCTTTTGGCATTTTTCTTTATCACTCTCACTCTTATTTTTCTCACACAAGAACATTTCACAGAACCTGGAACTGGCTGCTTTGGCAAGACTAGCTGTTGGCTGACCTTGAGGATCTACATTTCTCTGCTTCCTCGCCCTGGGATTACTTTTGCCTGTTGTCATGCCTGGCTTTCATGTGAGTGCTAGAGATCCAAACTCAGGTCCCGGTTCTTGCATAAGCAGCTTGTTATTCACTGAGCCATTTTCTAGTGTTTCAATCTCATTTTTTTTTTAAATGAACAGTTTCTCTGGGAAACAGAGCAATTTTCTATTATGGTATGCTTCACTATCTCCTACGTAAAGGAATTTGTTTCCCTTTGAATTCTCTGATATTTAAAGGACATTAACACATTTACCCCTATGCTTCTAATGCTTTTTTCATAAATATAATATTATCTCGTATTTTGAATATGCCAAGAATATATAACATATTTTAAACTTCCATGGCATGTATATAAGTAATTAGTGCTTTGATGTGCTAATATTAGGACAGAAAAATAGCTGATAATTCTTTCATATCTCAAAATTACCTGCAGTGCATGATAAGATACTATTAGATACAGAATTTCAAATGCAAATGAAATACTTGTTAGGGGTATTGTCCACATTGTGAAATATATGTTGATTAAAGATTATCATGGACTATGGACCTACGCAAGGGGCAGCAGCAACATATCATTGCACAGAGAAAAAGCTGCCTTTGGTCTGTATTCCTGGCTTTCCTCATTGCTGGGACAAAACACTTGACAGAAACAATGTGAGGTGGGATTGGTTTTGCTCATGGTTCAGAGGGTTTGGTCTATTAATAGAGGACAAGGCAAGGGTGATGGTTAATTTCCATCGTGCACTTGATGCAACCTAGAATCACTTAGGAGGAAGGCGTCAATGAGAAATTATTTACTTTATGTTGGCTGCTAGTGCTATCTGCGATGGGTAGTCCTAATTGTGCTAACCGATGTGGGAAGAGCTAGCTTGCTGTGAGAGCCATGCTTCTCTAGGCAGTGGGTACTGAACCGCATTCCAGGGGAAGCATGCCTTCATTCCTCTCCGCTCTGGACTTCCCAACAGTGATGCACAGTAACCTGGAATAGTAAACATAAGCAAATAACTTCTCTTCTAAGTTGCTTTTTGTCAGAGTATTTTATCATAACAACAGAAATTAAATTGAAACAGCATGGTAGTTAGAGAGGGCAGCTGGTTACCTACCCAGCAGCAGACAGGAAAGAGAGTTTGGGCCAAGAAGCAAGGCCAGGCCTTTGTTAGCTACCTATGCCTTGTGTCCCAAAGGAGCTAACAGTGGAGACCAAGTGTTCAAGTCTGAGAAATGAGAATATGAGAAAGAATGCACATTCAAATCCCAGCAGAGTTGAATATAAAGAGTCAGAGTGTTGTAACAGTGCTCTTGAGAATCAGGGGGGAAGCAATAGTTCAGAATCAGTACTTACTGGTAATGATTTTAGTTTTGCTGGTTGATCGCCAAGACACTTCACAGCTGTGAGTAACATGGGGAACACCTAAGCAGACAAACACTAAGACAGAAGGCCAGTGTCTAAAATTAGAATTTAAACATGCAAAGCACTTAGTTAATTTGCTGTACATTTTATGTTCTTATATTTCTTTTCTCTTCATTTTCATTTAGTAAGTCATAAGCTTTTAGATGTTGGTAAGACAAATGTAGTTGATTCAATTAGTTGAGTGAATTAAAGTGAATATTTTCAAAAGCTATTAAAATTTAAACAATTAATGTATTCTAATCAATTTTTCTTCTTATTATAAATGCTATTTAATAATTACATCTATGCTAATTGTTAGTATGGGGAATGATTTATATGTGTCTTAGGGTTCCTACTGCTGTGATAAAACACCATGATCATAACTACCTTGGTGAAGAAAGTGTTCCATATCTCAGTCTATTATCGAAGTAAGTCAGGGCAAGAACTCAAGCAGGGCAGGAACCTGGAGGCAGGAAGTGATGCAGAGACCACAGAGGGGTGTGCTCACTGGCTTGCTTCTCATGACTTACTCAGCCTGCTTTCTTATAGCAGGACCACAAGCCCAGGATGACATCAGCCACAGTGGACTTGCACCTCCCACATCAATCATCAATCAATGCAGCACACAGGCCAGTCTAGTGGGAGTATTTTCTCAACTGACTTTCCCTCTCCCACAATGGTTCCAGCTGGTCAAGATGACATAATACTAACCATCAAAATATGCTTAGAATTTTCAAAGAATTAATTTTAGGGATAGATGAATCCTTTTATTTACTTGCATGTTTTCCTATGTACACTTTTTTTTTTTTTGCCTCTTACAACGACATACATTTTCAAATTAGAACCTGAAATAATTTAGTGAAATGTGGAGATGCTCTTCTGCTTAGTCTTTGCATCATAATATTCAGATTTCGATGCTCGGTCCAAGAGCAGAAGCAAACAAATATTACTACTTTGTGCATTGCCATATTCCTTTCATTGATTTACTGCTGATGCTTGGTATAGTCATACTTTGCATACAATGTACATTTTATTAAGGGTTATAACCTGCAATAGATAATGGCAGGAAGTATGTCTAGTACCTGTACCTTAGTGGCTTCCCATGTAGCTACAACAGAACCACCTGGTGAGCTTATTAAAAAGCCTACTGTTCAGGGTCTAATTTAGATATTTTAAAATGAGTCTCATTTTTTTTTTGTAAGCTCACCTACATTTTTTCTGGACAGTTGTATTTGAAACTGACCCACAGCATGGAACACTGCCATACATTTAGCAAGTACTTGAGTATATGATTTTTTTTTTTCATTCATCCCTCCTCCACATTTCTGCCCACCTTGTATAGTTCAGGAGAGCCACACAAACTGGATTGAGTGTTTTTGTTTTTCTCTCTTCTCTGGGCTTCACCATGCTTCACCAAGCACCTGACAGAATCTAATTCAAATGCATTCTCTTTTGTTTCATGGTGCATAATGACAGTCCAATAACCAGGACTCTAGTGCCCTTTCAAAGCCACTCAAAAAATCAGACAGTATTTTTTAAAAAAATACATTAGTATTTCAAGACACAAAATGACCCTGTGAATTGTTGCTGTGCTGGCTGGATGTGGCTGCAAAGACTGATGTGTGGTAGCTCTCTACTTCACACCGAGTCTATGAAAACACCCTTTATTCCAGTCTGCTACTATTTTCAGACTTCTGCCTTTGAAAACATATTCTAAATAATGTGTTTGCACCAGAAAACCCTCTCCTAGCTGATTACTTTGTGCTGTCTGGCATTCTCATCATGTTCTGTCACAGTAGCCATCCTCTAGGTCATCATGCAGTGGCCATCTTTTCTCCATATGAGGCCAAAGAAGGAGAGCTGTGATGAGCACTCACTCACATTGTCTGCTGATGCTTCAGATTCCGATTGTTCAGACTCATTCTCATACTTTTCTCTGAGTGACTGTTTTGCCATTTGAAGTCTAATAAACATTTTGACAGAGAGGGAGCTTTGCAGGTAGCGATGTTTAGGTTTCTAAAGCTGTATAGAAACACATTCCGTGCTCATGCTTCACAGGTTAGGAATAGGTTTATTGGTGATCAGGAGTTAAAAAAAAAAGAGAGAGAGAGAGAAAAAAAAATTGATATAGGATAGGTGAGAAGAATGGAAGAAGAGCTGGAGCTCAATATAATCAAACTATTTTGTATGAAATTCTCAAAGAATTAATAAAATTTTAAAAATAACAGAGACAAAGGATACATGAGGCAGACTAAGAACGTGTGGTGGGGGTGTAGAAAAGAGGAGGTAACAGGTAGTGTGACCTAGAGAATGTCTCTTTCTGGGTTTTATAACAAAGGGACAATTCACTAAGAACACTTCAAAGTTTGTCTTTAATTGTGAGCATTGGGTCTAATCTGCCTTTTGTGTATTTGGATTGCAGTTCTCAGTATATATCCCTGCTTCCTTTTTAGCTACCCTTTTAAAAATGTCATATGCAAATTACTCCTGTTACAATCCCCCGCCCACCCCCAGTTGGTCTCCTAAAGGGATTTTTTTGTTGTTGTTATTTTTGTGGTTGTTGTTCGAAAGATTTAACTTTTCAGATGGGTCTCATGTAGCCCAGGCTGGCCTCAAACTCAGGATCCTGCTTCAGCCTCCAAAGTATGGAAGTTGTAGGTATGTGCCAACTTGTCTGGCTGTAACCTTGTATTTTATGTTCATTTGTATCTTATCTTCAGGAAGAATTTATACTATGCTTAATCACTAGCCAGCAAACATTTTTGTTTTCTTGTCAATTTAAAAGCTTAGAAGGTTAACTAGTACTGGGTCCAAACATGGAACCCTGTCACCATGTACATAGCCCTCTGGATATGGTGAGCAGCTCTACAAAGCAGCTTGATACAACTGGTCTCCAGGACGCTGCTTCTCTTACTCTGCAGTTAGTTTGTGGCCTTCTCAACCCCAGGGACACCTGCCTCATCTCATCATCTCAACAGTGTCTCAAGCCATGGAATGCCACTTCCTGCTTTCCAGCTATTGAAACTGATCCTTTTTTTTTTTTTCCCCCTTCTGTTTAGCCTGGGTAACTGACACATCTTTTCAGCCTAAATTGCAAACAAAAACCATTGATGGTATATGGAGCTTTTCTCTTACATGCTGCCAAGCCCATCTGCATTTGTATTGTTAGAGCTTTAATTTTTTTTGTTACCTTTGTTTATGTTGTGGATGTGTTCACGTACCATTACATCAGTATGGCAGTTGGAAGACAACTTGGGAGTGCCAATTCTTTTTTCTGCCACATGGGTTTTAGGCATTAGACTGTGGTTGTCAGGGTTGACATCAAGTGCCTTTCTCTGCTGAGCCATCTCTCTGGTTCTGGTTTTCCTGTTCTTTATTTTTTAAAAATTAAGCTTATTTATTTATAATTTTTCTTTCTTTTAAAAATAACATATAAAAATTTAAGTGCTATTGCATTGGTTGGTTTTCAAAGTGTTTTATAACTACTTGAAATTAATTGTTTTGCCAGGGTCAAGACCATGGCTTTAAGGGTACACTCATCCCAGGATGAGTACACTATCATGAGGACTCTGCATAATGTGGTAGTTTCCTCCCTGGCATAGACTGAGGGTCTCTGATAGACTCCTGAGCAGTTACATAGTCTCTCTTGCCAATCTGTGTCTGCAGCGGGATTTCTATCAGTATGGCCAGAACTTCTGAGCTTCTCTTCAGATGTGTGATAGTCATGGTTTCGCTGATCCCTGCAATTCTAGATGAGAAGCAGGAACTAAGAGGAAAAGGTGGGAGATGAACCCAGTGACAGAGCTTTTGACAGACCCTGGGCAGGCACTGCGTGATGGCTGGAGGAAGGACTGTAACTTATACTGACCCCAGATGTGGTGAACTGCACTCCATGGGAAAAATGCTGGATGTTTTTAAGAGGCATTTATTCCAAAGCTATTGTTCCAGTGCTCTGTACCATGTATTTGTTCTCTTATGAGTACTTCTCTTAAAATGAAGGGCTCAGCTGGGTGCTGGCGGCACATGCCTTTAATCCCAACACTCAAAGGCAGAGACAGGCAGATCTCTGTAAATATGAGGCCAGTCTGGTCTACAAAGCAAGTTTCAGGACAGGCTCTAAATTACAGAGAAAGTTGGTCTTGAAAGAGAGAGAGAGAGAGAGAGAGAGAGAGAGAGAGAGAGAACTCTACAAGTGTGTTTTTTAAAGTTAAATCCTTATCTCCCTATTGTTTTCTGCATACTTCATACTTGATATCTTGTCATGAATAGATTTATTTTATATTATTTTAAATTAAAAATATACTTTTTTCATATAATATACTTGTCTTCTCCCTTCTTAATTTCTCTCCCTCTCCATCCTTCCAACCTCATGCTTTCCTTCTTTCCCTCTTTAGATAACAGACAGGCAAATTAAAAAAATAAACCAGAATAAAACAAAGCAAATAAATCACAAACAACAAAATAAAGAAAAAGCACAAGACACTCATGTATGCAGAGTCACACACTATTTTATATCATTCTCTTCTTCTCTCTCCACCTTCTACATCCATCTATGTCTTCCCTACTCTTTTTCAAATGCCCTTTTAGTCTTTAATTGTAATTGTTACATATATATTTATGTATAAAATTTTATAAATATAACCTGCTGAGGCCATTTTATATTGTTCATATGTGTTTAGGGCTAATCTGTAGGAATTGGCTATCTATCTATCTATCTATCTATCTATCTATCTACCTACCTATCTATCTATCTATCTATCATCGATCTATCTCATATATTTATCAATCAATCATCCCTAGAGAAGACTGATTATCCTTCTTCCAGAAACCATAAGCCTGTATTTCTATTTATATTATTTGGTGATTTTACATCATGCACCCCATCAAACTCAGTTATCAGTCCTTTCAGATTGATACTCACTCTTATGATCTCCCCATTTACAAAAAAAGCCCATTCATGCTGCTCATTTACTTACTGGAGCATAATTAAACTCCCTATGTCCAGGCCCTTAAAGAAAACAAGTCCTTCCTCACCCACCTGTAGTTCTTTTAGAGGCAAAACCCTGGGAGAACTCCCCCATCGATACTGGTTTGACTCCTGGTATTGTTTATTTTTAGGTCTTGTTTAGGCAACCATGTTGTTGAAGTTTCCTGCATGCATTCTCCCTGTCATATATGGAAAATACTATTTCACAGAATATGGTCTGTCCTGTTCTTTTGGCTTTTAGAATCTTTTTGCCGCTCTTCTGTGATATTCCTGGAGCTTTAGGTGTAAGGGTTGTATACATCAACCGGTGCTGGGCACCCTGTGCTTAGCTGTTCTCTACATTTTGACCCAATTGTAGATTTCTGTAACAGTTTCTATCTGGTGCAAAAAAAAAAAAGAAAAAGCTTCATGTTTAGAAGTGAGAGCTACACTTAGCAGTGAAGGGTAAATATGAGCACTTAGAATGCAGTTAGAAGTTATACAGGTTTAGGGAAATGGCAGTAGTTTGTTCTCTTCTATGGTCTTTGGCTTCACCAGCCACCAGTAGTGGGGCTACGTTTATAGTACCAGGCATCAGTTATTTCCTACTGAGCAAGCTTTAGTATTGTTGCTTACTCCCAGGGTATAAGTACCATTTTGTACCTTTCAGGATTTCTTCCCATTCTGGTCATTGTTGCTCAGAAGCTGGGTAGGAGCATTGGTTCACCCCCCCTCTCAATGACAGCTCTTGCATGGCACAAAGTTTATGTCATAATCTGCCTCAGTTACTCTCCAGATCTGGCCAATGGTCACTATTTTGTCCCCTAATAGTAGAGAATCTTCATATAGATTTGTGCACTTTTATCTCTTTCTTTAAGCAAGATCCATGAACTCATAGTGTTAAGGGATCCCTGTGAGGTCCATAGTTGTTTTCTACAAACACAAGGATTATCACAGTGTTTGAATAGGGCCTGACAGTTGTTCAGGCAAGAGATCTTCTGACGGACATCAGGAGATCAAGGTCTGAAGAAGTCAATATGTCCTGAGGAAATAGGACTGAGGAAGCTCAATCAGTTCACAATGTGCAGGGGCAGGCTGCACAGAAGCCTGGGATACATACTTGGAGTCTGGAATACATAGCTGAGTAAGGTGCAGGTAGAATTATGGCAGAGGTCCACAGACACCTCCTGGTTCCAAGGGCCAGATAGGATCAATCAGCACCAAGACTCAGATTCAGTTGGCAAATACACAGCACAGAGAATATGCCTGTGCTAATGTGTAACAAGAATGTATGAATCTTAAAAGGGATATTTGCATAGACTGTGTTTTCTGAACCCAAAGAAGGTCAGGGTGAGGCAGAATGGAGTTGCAAACAGAGAAATGAGCAGAGAAGTCAAGATGATGGACAGCTGGACAGCTCCTGAGCCCATCACTGGAGTGCTTCCTCTGGACCCGGTCAACTGCTTATGCTTACATATTCTTAACATCCTTGAACTATTTTACTTATTGGCTAAGAGCATCTTTAGCATTTAATTTTTTGCATTACAATTGTATGAAAAGAAAAACTCTCTGGCATGCTTTTACAGTCTGATGTTTTCTGATTCATTTTACTTTATGCTGTCTGCCCAAGACCAGATAAATATCAGTGTTCAGAAAAGGATGGAAGGGCTCTCTGCAAGAGGAACTTACACACCTAATGTTTCCACCTCTGGCTTCCTGTTGCTTCTGCAAACAGCTACACTGATTTCAAATGAGCATGTTTATGTTTAACTGGGACAGTGAAACACTAAGAAATTATTTCAGAGTTCAAAGTTCATGTTTTTACTGGTGGATTGAGGACCTATGCTCCCGAAGGCAGAGGTGAGGCAGTATTCCCGTTACTTCATGTCCTGGGCCAGGGCTATTCAGGGAATCCTTCATTTTCTAGCTTGGTTCATCTTCTGAGAAGGGTCAAGTGAGAAATAGAATCACTACTGCTTCTTCTCAATGAGGGTAAAAACAGAGTTTCAAATGGCATAAACCAGAGTTCAGGGATGGAGCAATCTAAGGAGTACAGATGGAGTAATCCTACTGTGAGTATTTGCCTATTGTGAGAGTCTTGAGGACAAAAGCCCACTATTTACACGCTAGTCTCCTGTACAGAAATATCTGTATTAGGATGTCATGACTGGATAGAAACACAGACAGAGTTTGTGCCACTTCCTGCCATGAGTGACCCTGCATGGGATGGCATGCAAGTTGGAAATGGTAATAGGTAGCCATGACAGCAATGAGAAGTGAAAAAGAGTTGGATTAAAGCTCTAGGTGAAAAGATGAGTTTCTTTTTACTTAGAGAAATCTTGGCTGATTCTGAAACACTAAATAGTCTGTCCCATGATGTCCCTGTCATCCCTGCTTTGTACTTCTGGAGCATCTTGTCTTGGCTCTCTTGTTTTATATTAGACATTGGCTTTAGTTATTTTCTTTAGTTTTGAAGGGTATGTGATGTTCTTCATAGATTGGTTTCTGTGTTTCTATGGTTATTTATATTATGTTATTCTCTCTCTCTCTCTCTGTCTCTCTCTCTCTGTCTCTCTCTCTCTGTCTCTCTCTCTCTGTCTCTCTCTCTCTCTCTCTCTCTGATGGGTTAGATGAGGATGGCTGCCAGGGGATTCTAAGCCTGAACCACTATGCTTTGGTTCTTTTTATGAGTTCTGGGGATCAATCCTCATGCTGTAATGTGATGCTATATTTTATATTTAATAAAATCAGTCTGGAATATCAGAGAGAAGAAACAGACCAAAGTCAAATCTCACCCAGCCAACTTCTCAGGGTAAAAGCTATCTTTCAGAGTCCTCAGTCTGGCTCGTTCTTCTACAGAATGCCTCAATGTCTTCCTACATTGTAAATATCTTCACCCAGTTGTTTCACTTCTGAGTTCAACTCTGCATCCTAATCTCAGAGTTAGGATTAAAGGTGTGAGCACTACCGTTTGGTAGTTAGGACTTGAACCCACAGTGCTTTTCCTGCCTCTGTCTCCTGACTGCTGGGACTAAAGGCGTGAGTTACCACTCTTTGACCCTTGTGGCTTGACTGTGGGTGAATCTGTTCTCTGATATTCCAAGCTGATTATATTCAATATAAAATATATCACCACACTGCAAGGCAAATGTTTTACCAATGCAGCCATCTATCTCTATTGTAACGTTTATTGTTCTTCTGAACCTGAGTCCCTTCGTGAGCTCCTAACTTGCTGTTCATGCCCTTGACCAACAAGTTTTCTAGAAAAGTGGACACTTTCCCTTTTCATTTCTTTGGTCTCTGTACCCCACAGCTGTCCTTGAAACTGAATGCAGCTAACCCAAACCCTCTGTAATTTCGCCCCTCAGTGCCTCGCTGTATATATCCTTTCTGGCTTGGCAGAAACTTCATGTTAGAAGTTTTGCACTTAAGATTTATTGTATCATATTTTATTATGTAAATGCTAAAATTCATATTATTCTTACTTTGTGTCAGGCAGATATATGACAATTTTATGCAGACAATAAACAGAGTCTAGGTGAACTTAGAATTACCTTGAGATAAAAGAGGAAGATAATAATTATAACGAGGGAACCTTTCATTTCCCACCCCAGTTGCATCAAGACTAACAAGGTAATTCACTTGTGGCTTTCCAAATATAATAAATAATAACTAAAATATACCAGCTTTGCAAGCCCTCTCTGGAGCCATCCAGTTACTTAGATGAGAGCCCTAGGATGTGAAGGTTTAATTCATTGAGTGATTAGATATGACACTATGTAGATATTTGTCATCTTATGGCTAGGGAGAAATTCAGAGTGTGTGGAACAGATTTGAGAGTAGGAGAAAGTGCTAAGAAAGAGTAAGAACCAAAGATTTTGCTATGATCTTGTTTGGCAAAATACCTTTTGAACAAAGAATCCCTCAAAGAAACAGGAACACAATATAATCAGCTAGAGGGCTCTGAGGATAGCATTGTGCCATATGGATCAAAAGGAAGTCTAAGTATTTGATCCCTTTTCTCAGGTGGGCAATGGGATTTAGGAGAAAGTCTGCAGTTCTAAGATACTGGGAAGAAGCTTTGAAGACAATGAAAAATGTAAGGCAGAATTTGATTAAAAATAGCTACCCAGGGACATGGTGTAATGGCATGGTCCAAAGGGGTGGTGCTGGATTCTGCACAATGCCTGGGATGGCGGTGCACCAACTACACCATCAGCTCTGAAATAAATCTATTGGAATGGGGTTGCTGTATAAGTAGCTTCATGTTCTTGGGGAAACAGGACTATCAGTGTGGGACTGGTGGTTGCAACCCCAAGAGTTAAGCTCTGAGTTGTTTTCCTTGATATAACTGGTAAGTAGAGATGGAAGCTATTCACAGTGAATGATGCAGCATTCTGATGTCATATGTTGTCAGATACCACAACATAAATAGTACCTCTCCTCTCTTTTAGGTGGGATACAAAACACATGAAACTCACACAGAGTGGGAAGATGTTTTCCCAACTTTATAAAGTACTTTCTGCTTTCTCTTTGAGTTTTAGCCTTGAGGAATTTACTACTAATTATTTCCCAGAGTGTTCTTGAACCAAAATGATGAATGTGAGAATGACTCTTGGAAGAAGTGCATTTAAAACAAGATGTATTAGTTACATTCTTGGTTAGACTGGGTTGCTATTTCAAACTATCTGAGCAAAAATGCTTAAAGGGAACAAGTAATTTTCTCATCTAACTATTTCAAATGTTTCAGTGCATAGTCTTTGGCTCCACTAATTCTGGACCAAAGATGAGGTACAACATGGTGGCCAGAGCATCAGTAGTAGCTGCTCATCCTGTGGAGAGTGTAAAGTAGAGAGATGTCTGGCACAAAACACATGTTCTTGGTGTCTTTCTTCCTGCAGCCAAGCCACCTCACTCTCCAAATGTTTTAGAATCTCCCAAATAGCATTTTCCAGCTCAAACCAAGAGCTGATCATAGGAACCTATGTGGGGGATTTCATAGTCAAACCATAACAAATGCATAGGAATCCTTCAGGCAGAGACTAGACTAGCCCTGAAATCAGCAAGCAGTTTCTTGATTAGAGACATCCCAAAGAGAGCAATGCTTACATGGCATCTTGAGCATATCTTACATAAGATCATCATACTGCTGCTAAATCATGTGAAGGCAGATGTTTGGAAAGGTCCTACTCATATTTTTGTTCCTGGTTTTCAGTATTGTATAATTGCAAGATATAGCATTTCAGTGTTTGTGACTATAAGGATGAATAAGTGTAATCCATTTGTTCAACTAACTGTGCAAATAGTTATCATTAAGTTAAGGACCAATACCAAGATGATGAATATTAGCAGAAGAGGTAAGCAAATGACACAGTTCATCAGATGAACCACTATCTTCCTGTCCAAGATATAAAGATATAAATTAAAAAAATATATAAATTATGAAGCTTGTAGATCCAGGTAAAGGTTGAAGTAAAGATAAGGGGAATGTGTTGTAGGAAACAGAATCCATGGATAATATAACACCAACTTTAGATTGTTGTAATATAGCATGGAACAAGCAGAGGAGATTGGTGTTAAGAATAGGGTTGGCTAATGGGGGTTCAAGGATCCAAAGCAGCCTATTTCTTATTTGGTAAACAAAATTCTCTTGGGGGACAGCTAGACTCCTACATTTGCCTTTTATTTCCCAGTGCTATTTCAATGCTATAATGGCAGAGCTGACTCATTCTATAGAATCCATCTAGCCTTTCTGAAGTTTTCGAACAATGTTTTCTGACTCTTTGTTAGTCTATGCCCTTAAAACGTAGTTCCTTAGCTGTTTGCTCTTGTCTGGTCATTATCAGTGACATTATTGGATTCTTCTAAGTATTAGGTCACAGTATGGCATGCTTTATATGTGTTAGATCAGTTAAATCCCATGGATGTTCTATGTAGTAGTTCTTATGATAGAAAACTAACTCTTCAAATGGTGGATGCAAAGAATTTGCCCAGGATAGCACAGCTCGTGAGCTTCAAATCCTTCAAACACAATCCTGTCTGACTCTAAGAAGTAGCATCTCCTTGCTCACAGGAATGTTTTTTTTTTTTTTTTTTTTTTTTTTTTTTTTTTTTTTTTTTTTTTAAATGAGGACCTCATATTTTTGTTGTTTTCAACACAAACTGAGGTTGGGAGTGCTGGGCAGTTTTTATTGTTTTTCAGAAAGTTAATCTGAAAATTCTTGGAAAGACTATGCATACAAAATCTAGTGACCATTTTTCCCTTCCCCAAGGCAAACAGCTATGCACCTAAGATTTCATTTACTTTATTTCTACTCAATATATGGATTTTTTAAGTATTATTTTTTCTATCTTATTCTAGTAAGTTATGAGTTATGGTTTGGTGTATTCAATTTAGTTTTTCCAATTGAATGTATATCAGCTGGGATTCTTGATATTAAATTTGGAAGTAACTTTGGTTGTTAGTATTCAAGAATTTTCAAAGTTTCTCACCCTTATCCCAGCCAGTCAGCCAGGCTAGATAGGACAGTCCCCAGGTCTGGGCAACAGGACACAAAACATGTCCCTCCAACCCATTACAGCTTCAGTTGCAGGTAAACAAGCAGGGCACCTGCATTCAAGCCTTACAATCAACATCTTTTGTTGAACTCTTTACCCCATAAACCTCAATCCATTTCCCCAAACCTTCCATACCCCTAACCTCACCTGCTTCCTAAGACACAGCCTCTGGAGAGCCCCAGAAGAAAAGGTTATCCTCCTCCTAGCCAGGCCAGCTAGGATAGCCCCAGGTCTGTGCAACAGGGCCCAAAACACACCCCCAAACCCACCACAGCTCTAGCTGCAGCAAAGTAAATAGGACCCCTGAATGCAAGCCTGAATATTAACACCCTTCATTGGACTCTGTACTCCATAAGCCTCAATCAATTTCCCTAAGCCACCCATTCCCCCAACTTCAGCTGCTTCCTGACACACAGCCTCTGGACAGCCCCAGCAGAAAAGCTCCGGTTCCAGCTGCCTGCTGAGACATAGCTTATGGAGAGGTCCATGACAAGAACTACTTCCTGAGACACACCTTGGGAGAGCCCTATTATAAGAAAGGCTCCCTAAGTCACAGACTCTGACTCTGGAGAGCTCATTCACAAGAGCTCTAAGCAGAAGATTTCAGCTGCTTCCTGAGGACACAGACTCTACTGCCTCCAATTTCTCCAAGAGCTCCAATTGCACAAAGAATACCTAGTAAGACCAAAAACAGCTCCCTAAAACACAGACAATGCATGAGCTGTCAGAAGAAGAGATGAGTAGATGCCAGTGAAAACATTCATTCGGCAGCATGAAGAACAATATGGCACCACTAGAACCGAGTGATTCTAAAACAGCAAGACCTGAACATTCCCATATAGAAGAAACAGAGAAAAACAACCTGAAAAATATATTTATGAAGATGATAGAATTCTTACAGAAGAAATAAGAAATAAAAAATTCCCTTAAGGAAATAGAGGAAAAGAGAAGCAAAAAAAGGAAGAAAACAATAAATGTCTTAAAGAAAGACTAGAGAATCAGAGAAAAGCAATCAAATAGGTAAAGAAAACAGTGTAAGACTTAAAAACTGAAATAGAAAAAAATAAAGACGCCACAAACCAATGGAAATCTGGAAATGGAAAACCCCAGTAAACAAGAACTACAGGTGTAAGCATAACTAACAGAATGAAAGAGATAGAAGAGAGAATCTCTGGTTTGGAAGATAACAATAGATGAAATAGATTTTTCAGTCAAAGAAAACTCTAAAGTTAAAAAAAAATACCATAACACAAAATATTTAGGAAATCTGGGACACCATGAAAAGAATAAGGACACCAAACCTAAGAATAATAGGAATAGAAGAAGAATAAGAATATCAGTTCAAAAGTACAGAAAATGTATTCAACAGAAAAACTTTCCCAACCTAGAAAAGGAAGTACCTATGAAGATGCAAGAAGCTTACAGAACACCAAATAGAATAGACCCTTCCCCAAGTCTGCTTACCACATAATAATCAAAACACTAAACATACAAAATCAAGAAAGAATGTTAAGTGCTGAAAAGGGAAAAAGGCCAAGTAACTTATAAAGGCAGACCCATCAGAATAACACCCAACTTCTCAATGTAGACTTTGAAAACTAGGATGGTCTTGGATAGATGCTATAAGGAAACTAAGAGACCTCAAATGCCAGTTCAAACTACTATTCACAGCAAAACTTTCAGTCACCACAGAGTAAAGAAGATATTCCATGACAAAATCGTATTTAAACAATATTTAATCACAAATCCAACTCCACGGAGAGCACTAGAAGGAAAGATTCAATCTAATGAAGCTAAAAGCACACATGAAGCCACAAGCAATAGATAATACCACAGAAAGCATACCCCAAAGAGGAGAAACACACAAAGACACACACACACACACACACACACACACACACACACACACACCCAGGATTTAACAATCACTGGTCATTATTATACCTTAATATCATTGGACTCAATTCCCCTAAAAAAGGCACAGGCTAACACAATGAATAAAAAAAAATGGAATTCATTCTTCTGACATATATAAGAAACATACCTTAACTTCAAAGACAGATACTGACTCAAAAGACTTTCCAATCAAATGGTCTTATGAAACAAGCTGGTATAGCTATCCCAATATCTAACAATATAGGCTTCAAACTAAATTCAATCAAAAGAGATCAGGAAGAATGTTACTTATTCATTACAGGAAAAACCCATTAAGAAGAAATCTCAGTCTTGAACATATATGCCCCCAGTACAAGGGCACCTACATATGTAAAAGAAACATTACTAGAGCTTAAACCTTACATCAAACCCTACACAATAATATTGAGAGATTTCAAGACCCCACTCTCACCAATTAGGTCTGTCAGATAAAAATTTAGTAAGAGAAATAAAGGAGCTAACAAATATTATGACTAAAATGGACTTAATAGATATATACAGAACATTCCACTCAAATACCTAAGAATATACTTTCTTCTCAGCATACCATAGAACTTTCTTTAAAATTGACCACATACTTGGTCATAAAACAAGTATAAAGATACCAAAAAGAATGGGAATAACATCTTGTGTTCTATCATTACCATGGTCTACAGTCAGAGTTCAACAACAACACAAACCACAGAAGGCTTACAAACTCATGGAAATTGATCATCTCTCAACTGAACTACCTCTGGGTCAAGGAAGAAGAAAAGAAAGAAATTAAAGACTTCCTAGAATTTAAAGAAAATGAGTCCACAATATACTCAAGCTTTTAGGATGCATTAAAGGCAGTGCTAAGAGAAAAGTTCATAGCACTAGGTCCCTACATAAAAATATGAAGAAATCTCACACAAGAATCTTAACAGCACAGCTGAAAGCTCTAGAAGACATGGAAACAAATTCACTCAGAAGATCTAAATGGCAGGAAATAATCAAACTCAGGGCTGAAATCAATAAAATTGCAACAAAGAGAACAATACAAAGATTCAATGAATCAAAGAGATGGTTCTTTGAGAAAGTCAACAAGTTAGATAAACCCTTATCCAAACTAACTAAAAGACAGAGATAGAATATCCAAGTTATTAAATCAAAAATAAAAAGGAATACATAACAATAGATGCAGAGGACATCCAGAGAACCATTAGATCATACTTCAAAATTCCGTACTTCACAGAATTGGAAAACCTGAAAGAAATGAGCAGGTTTCTGTACAGGTACAACTTAAAATTAAATTAAGACCAGATAAATGATTTAAATAGACCTATAACCCCCAAGGAAATAGAAGCAGTTATTAAAAGTTTCCCAAGCCAAAATAACCTAGGGCTAGATTTCTTGAGTGTAGAATTCTACTGGAATTTCAAAGAACTAATCCCTACTCCTCAAATTGTTCTGCACAATAGAAACAGAAGGAACATTGTCAAACTCTATGTATGAAGCTACAGTCACCCTGATACTCAAACCACATAAAGATATGACAAAGAAAGACAATTACAGACCAATCTCCCTCAGGAATATTGATGCAAAAAACTCAAAAAAAATACTAGCAAACCAAGTTCAAGACCATATCAAAGAAATCATCCACTATGATCACATAGACTTTATCCCAAAGATGCAGGGGTGGTTCAACATACACAAAAATTGTTAATGTTATACATCATATAAACAACTTGAAAGAATAAAACCACATAATCATCTCCTCAGATGCTGAAAAAGCCTTTAAAAAAATCCAACACTCCTTCATGATAGAAGTCCTAGAGAGATCAAACATACAGGAAAAATATCTTGACATAATAAAGGCAATATATATCAAGCCAACAGCCAGCACCAAATTAAATTGAGAAAAACTCAAAGTAATCCCACTAAAATCAGGAATAAGACTGCCCACTTTCTCCATAACTATTCAATATAGTTCTTGAAATTTTAGCTAGATCAGTAAGACAACAAAAGGAGATCAAGGGCATACAAATTGGAAAGGAAGAAGTCAAATATTATTAGTTGTACATGATATGATAGTATACGTAAGTGACCCTCAAAATTCTACAAAGGAACTCCTACAGTTGATAAGCACCATCAGCAATGTAGCAGGATACAAGATTAAGTAAAAAAAAGAATAGCCCTTTTATACACCCCTTATAATAGCTGCAAATAACATAAGCTATATTTGGGGTAACTTTAATCACAGAAGTATAAGACTTGTATGACAAGAACTTTAAGTTGTTAAAGAAATAGATGGGAGAAGATATCAGAAAATGGAAAGATCTTCCATGCTCTTAAATAGGTAGGATCAACATAGTAAAAATGTTAATCTTACCAAAATCAATCTAAAGATTCAAAGCAGTACTCATCAAAATCCCAACACAATTCTTTATAGATCTTGAAAGAATAATACTCGACTTCATATGGAATGACAAGAAACCTAGGATTGCCAAAGCAATCCTGTTCAATAATAGAACTAAAGGAGGCATCACCATCCCTGACTTCAAACTATACTATAGATCTATAGTAATAAAACAGCCTGGTACAGGCAGAAAGACAGACTTGTGGATCAATGGAATTGATTTGAAGACCCTGACTTTAAACCATACCTATCAACACCTGATTTTTGGCAAAGAGGTCAAAAATATACAATAAAAAAGAAATAGTATCTTCAATATATGATAACTGGATGATAGTATGTAGAGGGATGCATATAGATCCATATCTATTACCCTGCACAAAACTCAAACCTAAGTAGATCAACAATCTCAACATAAACCTAATCACACTGAACTTGATAAAAAAGAAAGTGGGAAATACCCTTCAACGAATTGGCACAAGTGACCACTTCCTAAATATAACATAAGTAGCACAGATACTAAGAATAACAATTATTAAATGGGACCTCTTGAAACTGAGAAACTTCTGTAAGGCAAAGGACATGGTAAATAAGACAAAACAACAGCCTATAGAATGGGAAACGATTGTTAATAACCCTACATCTGACAAAGGACTGATCTCTAAAATATATAGAGAACTCAAGAACCTAGGGGACAAAAAACCAAATAATTCAATTAAAAATGGGGTTCAGAGCTAAATAGAGAATTCTCAACAGAAGAATTTCAAATGGCTAAAAGACACAGAAGTGCTCAACATCTTTAGCCACCAGAGAAATGAAAATCAAAACAACTCTGAGATACCATCTTACACCTGTCATTATGGCTAAGATGAAAAACACAGATGACAGCCTATGCTGGAGGGGATGCGGAGCAAGGGGAACACTCCTCCATTGCTGGAGGAATGTAAACTTGTACAGCCACTTTGGCAATCAGTATGGCAGTTCCTCAGAAAACTGGGGATTAATCTACCCAATGATCCAGCAATATCACTATTGGAAATATATTGGAACATTTTTACCCCCAGGTCATTAGCTCAACTATGTTCATAGCAGCATGATTTGTAATAGCCAGAACCTTAAAAAAAACCTCGATGCCTCTCAACTGAAGAATGGATTAGAAATTGTGGTAAATTTACCCAATAAAGTACTACTCAGGAGCAAAAAATGACATTCTGAAATTTACAGGCAAATGGATGTATCTAGAGAGTATCATCCTGAGTGAGGTAACACAGACCTAGAAAGATATACATGGTATGTACTCACTTGTAAGAGGATTTTAAACATAAAGCAAAGGATAACCAGGCTACAATTTACAAGTCCCAAGCAGCTAGGTAACAGGAGGAACTTAAGAGAGACATTTATGGATCCCTCTGGGAAGATGAAACAGAGAAGATCTCTGAGTAAATTATGATCATATGGGGAAGGGGAAAAGGGGAGGTGGGAAGAGATCATGAGAGAATGAGATGATTGATGGGGAGAGAAACACAGAGAGAACAAAGAAATAGGTATCTTTATAGAGGGAGCCATTGTGATATTAGAGAGAAACCTGGTTCTTGGAAAACTTCTAAGAACCCAAAGATATCTACGGCTAGGACTTTAAGCAATAGTGGAGAGGGTGCCTGAAAGGACTTCCCCTATAATCAAATGAATGTCCACCCTACTTGTCATTATAGAACGTTTACCCAGAAACTGTTGGAGGCAGAAGCAGAGATCCATAGCTAAGCACCAGGTTGAGCTCCTGGTCCAGCTGAAGAGAGGGAAGAGAGATTATGTGAGTAGAAGGATCAGGATCATAAGGAAGAGATGGCTGAACTGAGCTATTGGGAGCTCACTGACTCTGAAATGACAGCTGAAGAACCTTCATGGAAAGGAACTAAACCCTTTGAATGTAGATGACAGTCAAATGGCATGGGTAGTTTGTGGAGCCTCTTGCAGTTGGATCAGAGTTTATTCCCGGTGCACAAAATGGCTTCTTAGAGCCCATTACCTACAAAGGAACACCTTACTTAGCCTTGATACTGGGGGAAGGGACTCAGTCCTATTTCAACTGAATACGCCAGATTGAACTGACTCACCTTGGAATTCCTTGCCCTTTCTGGGAAATGGATGGGGGGATGGGGTGAGAGGGGAGGCTGAGGGAGGACTGGGAGGAGGGGGAGGAGGGGAAGCAGTGGTGAGTAATGGAAAAAACTTTTTAAATAAAAAACATTAAAAAATATAAAAATAAATAAAAATTTTAAGTTTCTCTTTCGATAATAGGAACAGGAGAATCTAAGAATCTTGGAGTGGTCATAATAGCATTTGCTCAAGATTGTATTAATAAATTCTGTTATGTGATTCTTTGGATTTAAAAAGTGATAAGCCTCTACGAATGTCTTTTTCAAGGACAAAATAAAGAAAAGACAGATTATACCTCAAGGATGCTCTGTCATCATTTTTCCTGTCTTGCTCAAACAGGAAAATAAGGTTTATGATGGATAGCTGTCAAACTGTGACTATCTTTTTTTTTATTGGGAGCAGTAGAAGGCCAGGTTGACAGTGACGGATGCCTGTTGCGATACGAGTTGGCATGCTGTAATAGCCATCACTGATGTGACTAGGGTATGGCCTTGTACAGTCTTCCCTGAAACAGGGATGTTTATTTCTATGATGGGATATTTTCTTACTCTTGATGCCTGTCTTGTTACATAAGCCATTCTAGGTGTATCAACAAGTCCCCATTCCTTCTGGTGATGGTGTTGAGAAGTAGATAAGCATCTGTTTCAGGTAATTTGGAGGGTTACTTGCCTGGATGAAAGGACTTTAAAAAGGATGATGTCTCCCAGGCATAGAGTCCAGGAGCTCTGCTTAGAATGGCTAGTCTGCTTTGCAGTGCCAAGGGCCATTTTCTTCATAAAATTTGAATGGCAAATAGTGAAGTGTTAGATTCTCAGACACCATTACCTATCTGAGTATATTCATCTGTGTTCCACAGCTATGATGAAATATTTTGCTCTGAGCACTTTACTAAAAAAAGAGGTTTATTTACTTCATGGTTTTGGAAGATGAAAGCCCAAGATGCCAAACCTCACTGATTCTACCTCTGGTGAGAGCATCCTAGAGGTACCACAATGGCAATAACATGTAAAGAATAGATGATTTACTGAGACAGAAATAACAGTGTCCTTTTATAGCAACTAACAGGGATCCCATAAGAACTTAATTCTTTTTGGAGGTCTCCAATGATCTGTTTCCTCTCAATGGCTTTACCATCTCTGAAATTACCCTATTGGGGTTCCAGACATCCAATGCATGTATCCTTGACAGACATGCCCAAACCATGTCCAAGTCATAGCATTGAGGCTTCTTTGAAATGGCACCAAGAACATTTTTTATTATGTCCCTCTGAGTCTTGGGGCTCCCAGCCTACTATCTCTAATGTTCAAATGTCTGCTTCTACATAAGCCATGTGACTTTATCATCAAGTCAAGAACAAGCGACTGCTGGGCTAATAATACACGTGTCACCCATAGGATTCAGAGAAATTAGGAACTATTTATTTTCCAGAAGGATGTTTCACACCTTTTCTGGGAGTACCCTATGCTTTTCAGACATTCTGTGTGTCCACAGAAGGGCACTGCAGAGGCACTATCTGCTTACTGTTTATGTTATTGTGTTTGTCAGGCTACTTTTTATTGCCACATATATTAAACTGTGACAGTGAACAGATCTACTAAAAATGGAATTACAGCATTATTTTAATTACAGCCATTTCAATTGCTCATCAACATAACAATGAAAAATGGAAGGATCACCACAAGGCTGCTGAGCTGTCATTTCTTTTAATAGTTTTCTTTGAGTGTAGCTTGTACCACCAGCTAATTATTATGAACACTCCCTCCAGGTGGGATGCATACCATTATTTCTAATGACTGTAAGTACTGAATAAGGGTGGCAGGTTGAAACCATAAGAACCTTACTTAGTCTTAATTTAAGAATCCATCCCATCTACTATCTTTTTGCCATGGAATTGTTTTAGGGATTTTTTTTTTCTTCCTGCCATTACTTTGATTCTTGCTATGGTTGGGGAGGGACTAGATATAATGAAAAAAGTATGAAAATTGTTTTTTACCTAAGAGTCACAACCAAGTTAAGAACAAAGTGGAGTCCTTAGCAATGACTTCCCATGTCTCCAAATGCTACATAGAAAGTGGGTTGTGGTTGGAAGGGGGATAGTAGTATGTTCTTAGAACTTTTCCAGTCTTCAGAGTTATTGCAAGCATGGAAAAATGTATGACATCTAGAAAGATCTTCAAATCATTCTATTTCTTTTACTCTTATTATTAATTAAATTTATTCATTGATTTTATATCCAGACCACAGTTTCCACTCCCTCCTCTCCTCCCACTCCATCAGTCTACCTTATCCTCACTCCTCACAACCCACTCCCCATTTGTCCAGAAGGGGGCAGACCTGCCATGTCTGTCAACAAAGCATGGACTGTCAAGTTGAGGTAGGACTAAGCTCCTCTCCTTGCTGGTCAAGGCAAGCAGTATGAGGAATAGTTCCCAGAAGCGAAAGCATTATGGTCAGGGCCCAATTCTACCGCTAAGAGTCCCACAAATAGATCAAGCTATGTAACTGTCACACATATGTAGAGAGCCTAGTTTGAGCCATGCAAGTTCCCTGGCTGTTGCTGTCAGTTCAGAGTCTGTAAGATCCTATGAGCCCAGATAAGTTGTTTCTGTGGGGCTCCCTTGTGATGACTTTGACCTCCCTGGCTCTCCCTCCCGCCCCCACCCCCACCCCACAGGATTCCATAAACTCAACCCAGTGCTTTGCTGTAATCTCTGCATCTGTTTCCATCAGTCACAGAGTGAAGGCTATCTTATGACAATTGAGGTACTTACCATTCTGATCACAGGAGGCAGCCAGTTCAGACTACAAATCCACTATTGCAAGGAGTCTGTCTCAGCAGGCGTCATCCTTGTAGATTTGTGGAGTTTCCCTTACACCAAGTTTCTACCTAGCCCCCAAAGACTCCCCCATCAATCTGTCTCTTTCATTACTCTTTTTTTCATCCTCCTTTGCACCCCAATCCCTCATGTTTCAATCCCTGCTGGCCCCCAGTCTACCCAGTATATTTTTTCTATTTCCTTTTCCCTTGCAAATTCATACATCTCTGTCCCCCTTTGGACCTTCCTTATTACCTAGTCTCTCTGGAACTATGTATTGTAGTATGGTTATCTTTTACTTTACAGCTAAAATCCACTTATGATTTTAAAATACCGTGTTTGTCTTTCTGGGTTGAGTTACCTCACTCAGGATGATTTTTTTTTCTAGTTGTATCTATTTGCCTTCAAATTTCCTGATGTCATTGTTTTTAACAGCTGAGTAATTTTCCATTGTGTAAATGTACCACATTTTCTTTATTCTTTGATTGAGGGGGATCTAGGTTGTTTCCAGGCTCTGGCTATTATGAATAATGCTGCTATAAAGATAGTTGAGCAAGTGTCCTTGTGGGATGATTGTGCATTCTTTGGGTAGATGCCTAAGAGTAGCATAGCTGGACAGAAACTAGACATCAAAACCCCAAATAGTCCAACTAAAAAGTGGCGTACAGATCTAAACAGAAAATTTACACCAGAAGAATCTCAAATGGCCAAGAGACATTTAAATAATTGTTCGTCATCCTTACCCATAATGGAGACGAAAATCAAAATGACACTAAAATTCCCCCTTACACCTGTCTGGGGGCTGGAGAGATGGCTCCGTGGTTAAGAGCACTGACTGTTCTTCTGGAGGATCTGAGTTTGATTCCCAGCATCCACATGGCAGCTAACAACTGTCTGTAATTCCAAGATCTGACACCCTTACACAGTTATACATACAGGCAAAACACCAATTCACATAAAATAAATAAATATTTAATAAAGAAAAGAAAATTATAACACCTGTCTGAATGGCTAAGATCAAAAACACAAATGACAGTTTATATTGCAGAGGATACGGAGCAAGTGGAACATGTCTCCATTGCTAGTGGGAGTTCAAACTTGCACAGCAACTTTGCAAATCAATATGGTGGCGTCTCAGAAAATTGGGAATCCTCCTATTATTAATCCATTTTGGCTGCACCAAGGCCATGGATTATAAGGCAAAGATTGAGTTCATATCATCTTCCTTATTAACATAATTATGAATATGTGCTATAAGTCTTACTTTGTTAAACTGTTTTCCATAATTATTGAGTAATGTTTAGATGTAACTTTATAAATATAACTTTAAAAGTTGGTTGTACAATACAAATCATGTTATGGAATTTTTCTCAATATATAGCACTTTGTATTTCTAGAATAAAGACAAATATTTATCCTTAGTAGCTTTCTTCAAGTTAAGAAGTTGTTTAAATATCTTGATATGGTTTGGCAATAGAGCAGCTAATCCATTTTAATTAAATTTATTCATTCTATATTTGAATCTACTTGTTGACAATGTCAAATGACTAACTAGTGAATATGTTTGAATCAATCAACTCTCTAAAGTTTACAAAAACAGTTTATGAACAAGTCTGGGCTATTTTGGACCTATTATTCCTAAGACATCTGGAACTTTCTTTATAAAAAGAATATTGTACAGGCTTATGTATAAAATGATTACTTTTTTGAAATGAGAAATCAAAAGTTATGCAATTAAATAAGAAATAAAATCATCATAAACCTTGAAAAGAGCAATGTTTCTGTTAATTAGCTTCTTGATGTACTTCTATAAACAGTGCATTTTTAGTTACATTCTCTTTGTTATTCAAATGAAAAATATTTTTAATTATAACTTCCAATAATGATAATAGACAGATAATATTTTCTCTATCATGGTTGGTTCAAAGTTTGTTTGCTTATTTGGAAACATTTATTTGAGTTTATCTATTCCTTCATTTGTAGTGCCATGAAAATGTTTAGGGCTTTTGTTAAAACAGATGATATTAAACTTTGCTTTGTATGTAAAATAAGAATTTCTTACAGTGTTTTGATTATATTCATACTTCCTTCCTCAACTCTCCATGGACCTATTCTCTTTTTCCTTCCCATCAACATTGTGTCCTATTTCTTCCCTACAATTTATGCTGCCCATAGTTTTTGAATGTGTGTTCTTTTAGTTGAGCATGGTCAACTGATCAGGGGCTAATGTTTATAGAGAATACTAAGCCTTTCTCTCTCGGCAGCTATGGTCTGCCAATAGCTCCTAGGCTAGAGGTGAGATTTTCCTGCTTTACTCCCCTCTCCATGGTCTCATTTAGGTTTGCATAGGTCTTTTGCACGATGTTACAACTGCTGTGAGTTCATATGTAGAGCTGCCCTGCTGTATCCAGAAAACAGTTTCCTGGCTGCCATCCACTTCCTCTGGCTCTTAAACTCTGTCTTCCTCCTTTTCTTCCACGGTCACTGAGCCTCTGGAGAAGTAAGTCAGTGCATGTATCCTACTTAGAACTGACCATTCTGTAGTCTCTTGCTCTCTGTACCTGCACCAGCAGTCAGCCTGCCTGTTGATGTGTTGATTGTCATCGACTTTGAACAGAAGCTTCTCTGATGCAGGGTGAGAGATTCCTTATCTAGGAAGTGTCCTTGGCTAGCATCTATTCTGAAATATCATTTGATTTGATAACACTCAAGTCTGAAGAGATTTGGACAAATATTCCAGTATCAGAGTGCCATTCTAGAACTTGGAAGTGTATAGTTAGTTCAGAACTCAGTACCCCAAACCAACCCAAACAGACAGCACCACAATCTTAACCAACCGCCCACACAGCCAATTAACTCACATAACTTTCACTTATGGTGGACATTGACATAGGAATTATGTTTTTCTTTGCTAGACTTTTGTACTAATTTTGATAATTAAATTTATTGCCTGACAGAGTGATGGTATTGTGGTGATATATTGTTTGAAATATAACAAATAATTATTGCCTGAAAAATCAGAGAGCAGAGAACAGAATAAAAGGTGGGAGGAGACAGGAGTTTAGACCTTGCCCTTTGGGCTTCAGACTGTGGCTTCAGATTGAAGATTCTTGGACACAGGATCTTCCCCTTTCAGTCTGATGATCCAGTAGTGGTAAGAAGTTTCTCTAGTGTCTTGTTCCTGTGCTTTTCTGCTCTTTCAACCTTTATTATTATTCATTATCTGGCTCCAGGTGTTTATTACAAGGACCAACTAGAATTTGCGCAGCATCCTATGATATCTCTTTTTTTTCATGCTTGTGATACTTATCCCTCCCTCAGGCTTCACCTTCCAGTGTAATAGAAGAGTTTTGGTGATGTCATTTTCAGGTTTTCCATGGGCAATGATATTGCTGAGATTTCATGGGTATATCTTCCCTGCCATATACAGAAGATATCACCTCACAACCAACTTCATGGAGCTGTAGTTCTTCCAGTCTTTCTGCCCATCTTTGATAATGTTTCCTGAACCCAAGGTTGTAGATGTATCAAGTAGATCTGGGCACCCACCATCAGTTGTTCTGTAAATTTTGACCAGTTGTTGTTTCCTGTAATGGTGTTTGTCTGCTGTAAAAAGAAGATTCAATGATGAGAGATGAGAATTTGCCTTTCTGGGGGTATAATGATAAATATAATACAATAAGGACTTATATTGGCTTAGTGAAGTAGCAGTGCTATGCCTTTCAGCTTCTAAGAGAGGAAGATTTAATCTTCTCCAGTAGTGAGCCTCCTGATTCATTACTCAATCCCAAATGATCGGTCCTAAACATGTAATCATATGAACATTAATAAATGAACTCAGCATGCTCCATTATATATACCTACATATATATTTAATAATGATACTTTAAGAATAAGAATAAAGAAAAAAGAATGAAAATATTTTGGTAATATAAAATTTTGGTCAATCTATTTGTTTCTGAGACATGATCTCATCTATGAAGACCCAGCTAGTCTTAAACTAAGTATGTGGACTATTCTGGTTTCAAATGTACTGAAACCCATCTAGCACAGCAGAGTAGAATTTTATTAAATATAAAATATATCTCCACACTCTGTCTTCAGAGTGCTGGCATTGAAGATATGCACCACCATGCCCAGTTTTCCAAATCTTATATTTCTATTTGCAGTTTGTATTTTTCCTCATTACCATATTTCAATTTTAGAACTATCATTAATTCTGCAAAATATAAAATGAACTTGAGATTACAGCATTAACAAGAGCAGCACAGTGTATTTTAAATTGCTGCCATGTTTTATTTATCTGAAAGCATTTGTAGTCAAATTAATCTTATACTTTAGTTACTTATTAATGGCTACTTATGCTCCTCTTCATTTTATTTCACTGGTATAATATCGTGAGCTATTCCATCCACAACCACTAAGCTTTATTTAGGCAATCTCTATTAAATATTCTAAAAATACAATCTAACCTAATGTTTCAGGATATAAGAACCATGAAAAATACAATCTAACCCAATGTTTCAGGATATAAGAACCATGTGACCTCTATAGGCTGTGATAAATTTCATAAGAAGTTTTTTTCATGAATGGGGAATGGTGCATTTGCATACTAGAGCATAGCACTGAGACAAGCATGTTTCAGTTTTGATCATATTTGTGTGTAAACAAGATCTCCATGAAGAATATGGCACAGTTAGCTTTAGGCTTCCTGTACTTTGACCCTTGTTTCTACTTTCAAACCCACACAGTTCTGCTGCCAGGGAAACCTACAGCCTCTGAGTGTTATGATGTTCCTTTTGGCTATGCAGTTTAGAGGATGGTGCCAGGCAAGCTGGGACAGTGGGCCGTGGGAAGATTTCTGAAAGTTACTTCTACTCTGGAATGGTAGGTCATAACCTTGCAGAAATAACTGGTAGTTGCAGAAACGTATCTTGCTAAGCCCTTTCTCCGGGTATACATAGTTCTCTTTGTTAGCTAAAAACTAATGTGATCATTATTACACCACTGTTACTCTGCATAGGAGACGATTGTGATAGAAAGAAAAGGAAGAAGAAAGTCAGAGTATAAAGAGACAAAGTCTTTGCCATCAGATTTTTACAAAATTCTGTGCTATGACAAGAAGCCAGATCATCATCTCAATAACTATATGATACAATTGCTGTGAGCTCAGAGTATACTTTTGTTTGAGGACCTCTCTCTCTTTCCTCTCTCTTCTCTCTCTCTCTCTCCTTTCCTTCCTTTCTCTATCTGTCCCTCTCAGATTCCCCTTGTCCCTCTCTCTCCATATCTTCCCTTTCTTTTCCCCATTAAGTTCAAATGTGCAGGACTGAGGGAGTGATGTCACCCTCTAAGTGTGGTAAACAGCACAGTCTTATTTTGAGCCAATGGAACAATGTTCTATATATGGCACACACATGACTTCTTGCTGCATGTATGTTTACAGAGCAGCAACTCCGCAATTGCTAAGTGACTGTCTGCTGTTTTTCTCAGCTCTGTCTGCCATTTTCTCCTGGAAATAAGGCCCATTATTTCCACTGGAAGGAGCAGACTAAAGACCATCAGACAAATGCACTTTCCAAGTTTGTATGCTGTGTCATGGCCCCAACACCGGGCAAATGCTTAAACAGTTTTATTTAACAACAGAATTACCAGATGCTGATGTAAACATCAAAAGCCTGTGACATTTCCTAAATCTACCTCATTGTTAGAAAAGCTGGACCTAGAGGCTAATCTGTGTAGCTGACCTTGAGGAAAATCTGAATGCTTGTGTTTCCACTAGCCAAGACCAGGTGCAGAGTCTACAGTGGAGTTCTTCCATGAGTCAGAAGCCATGATACAATAAATGCCTATGTTCAATGGTAACAGAGCTTTTGATCAGAACCCGTTCCTGGCAGAACAACAACAAAAACATGAATCACTCAGTGAATGATTGTTACATTTACATAGATTTCAAAATAGGTGACATTCAGAGCAAGGCTTAAACAAATTCTAATAATTCAAAACACAAAATGATCATTCTTTGAATAACCTCAAATATGAAATAAAAACCCTTATGGACATTTGTTCCTGCTGTGACTAGGATGTCACAAGTTTACTTGAATCTATGTGTAAGGTAAACTTTATCTATTTGATCGTTTTAGAGTCCTATCATGTAGCCCAGGCTGGCCTAGAATTTGTGATCTTTGTGTCTCTTTCTTTTAAGTAGTAGAGTTACCAGGATCTCTCACCATGTGATTTTAAAATAGAAGAAGGGACTGAGTTGTAAGAGTTCAAGGCAGTGGCCATGGAACTGGAAAGAAATACATAAAATGAAGACGGACAGAGAGGGTATCTGCTGCTGATCAAGGCCATGCTGAATGCACATGAAGCTACTCTATGAACACCTTGCTGTGGAGGCAGATATAAGGCTACTGTCTCTAAGTAGTACTGGGTACAACAATACCCGAATGCTTGCAAGCACTGGGGATTGGCCTATGGACATCTCCTAATTCTAACTGGTAGCATTTAGATAAAAACAATATATGTCTAAATGTAGGTATACTATGTAAGTATAGATTGGGGAAAACATCTTAAATGCTATCCTTTTGTTACCCCTTCCCATTCTTGGTTTCTTCTTGCTAGGATCTCTGGCGGGGTCAGCCTGGCACTGTGGTTTTATACATAGAGATGTTTATTCTCAGAGGTCTGCTCTTACTTCTGGTAAACAATTAGCAACACTGAATTCTGATGGACAAGGCACGTAATATTCTGTAGGATCTACTCTTTCCTCAATGTCTTCACACTAAATTTACTGCTTAATATCTTTGGCATAAAAGTACAGTAAATGACATGAGCCATATTTGCCAAATATGGATAAAAGAGAAGTAGTGGAGTTAGGTCATTGGGTAGCACTGTTAAGTTGGCAGCTGACTTGTTTGTAAGTGGTGTTTTATATAACACTAAAAAATTCAGTTAAACCATGATATTAAAATTTTATCTTACAATTATTAAGACACCATTTTACACTGGTTTTCTCTCATCCTTTGCTATCTTTGGGATCATATAATTAAGGCAATATAAGTGAGAAGAACTGGCTGTTTATAAGGATATGGAATTGTAGACATTTGTCCCTCATAGGCTGTTTTCTCCCATTACTGTGTTTGTATTGTGTTGTCTAGTGTCTATGATGTTGTTCATAGACAATCCCACTTTAGTGCTGGGTTTCAATGCTGTCTTTAGGAGGCAGTGATAACATCTATTCTTCATCGTACCAACAATGTAAATAACTCAAGGAGAATGAGAACCATATGAAGATCTACGCCTCGGTTTGTATATGTACAGATATTACAGTTTCATCACCCTGGTACCCAGGTGACAGTAGTCTATGAGATGCCATTGGTTAAAAAATGCTGCTCTATTTCAGACACATTTAGTGTGTGAAGAAAAAATAAGCATCCAGGTTTTGGTAAAGCAGAGTATTGCAGAAGTACACAGTGAGTACTACTTGTACTGATTTTTGAGTCCAGAGGATAAAGGTGGAGAAGTGATAGGAGCACATGAGATTTCAGACTCACAAGGCATATATTTTTGTTTTCAATTCAACTCTGACCTATAGGAAACATGAGCTGCTATAGGGAATGAGAGGGTAGGTTCAGCTGATTTTCTTTCTCTGAATGAGACACTGGTTTTTATAACACTGACGTTGATTTGCAATGAAAGCATAAGTAAATTTCAACACAGGAAAGATCACTAGTTACCTCACAATCCTAATGTTTATCTTTGTGTATCCCATACCACTGTTCGTCTACAGATACATCTTTAATTTTTTTTTATAGTGTAACCATAGTGGTGAAGCAACATTTTTATTCATTTCTACTGAATAGTATATGAAAGGAGTATAATTATAATTTTATGGCTATGTAAAATTCCACTGGATTATTCCCAATAATTTATTTAAATATTCATTAATATATACTTTGGTTACTTTGGATTCTTTGCTTCTTTGGACAGAGCTACAAATAACATTATTGTACACTTATTTGTTTTCTTCTGTTGAGTTATTTCTCTAGGACACATTCCCAGGAGTCAAATTTTGAGGTTGAAGAAAATGATACATTTTTATGGCTGCTGGTATAAATTGCCATAAAAACAGGCTTTAATAAAATTTCAGTGGCAATTTCTCCTTGAAGATTCTAAAGGACAAAGGACTGTTTAGCTGCCTTTCAAAATCTTCCTACTTCATTTTCTGGCCTACATACATTGTCAGAGGCATGGAGGTATGAGAAGAGAGAGAAAGACAGATGAGAGGCTGCAATGGCTCAGTGTTCACAGAGATCCCCAGGTTTCCTGCAGCCCACATTCTTCAGCTCATTTAGGACTCGGCATTTCTAGCTTTCTCAGTTCTGTGAGATAGGCTATCCTATAGTAGGTGGTTATTCAAGAGATATTAGACATTACTAGGCAGAACACAGAGCAAGATTCCCTTGAATCTTTCAGAATTGAATAGACAAAGGTAATACTTAGAGAAGGGATGGATTGGTGGTGACAGTGCCTGTTGTTTTATCTTTAGCATAGTGGCTACACTTTAATCTACTACTATTTCAGCCAGCAATTGGTACTCTGCAAATGTGCTTCTCTGATAATAGCTTTGCTGCTCATGCCACAGCCAGGCACTAGCTCTATTGCTATTGCTAAAGGTATCTTTATCTAAATATATATCATTCTATTTATAAATAAGACTCAACATTCAAAGGCTGGGGTGCAAACCTGCTAGTTCAGAGTGGTTGAGCGAACCTTCTCTCCTTGGTGGCATCTCCCAAAAGCCTGTCCTTTTACTCTTCCAAAGCACAAAAAGCCATGCCACTCAAAACCCCTCCCTACTACTTCTGGTGCATCTCTGTCTCTTCCAGATGCTTTCTGATATTATATGGTTACTTTCTGCAGCTAGATTTTAACTCAGCCCCCTGACTCATGTTTAATTTTATTTAGTTAACACAAATGCTAACTTGGGGTTTGTAGTGTGATCCATTATTCCTCAACAATTGTCATCTGCTTAGTTGTTCTGTGGAATTTCCCCAGTTCAGAAAGTAAGAAAGATGGTGTTCATTCTGTTGGGTTGAGGCTAATATATAAAGTCACAACATTTGAAAACAATATCTTTAAAAAACAGCAACTCAAAATCAGGAGCACATAAAGGTGACATGCAAACAATAGAACTGAACTTAAGAAAGAAACATGGGTCTCAGTGGGATGTATGGCATTGGGGAATTTTTAAAAATAAGATTCTTGGTCATATTTTGATTTTTAATATACATTTCTCACTGAATGAGAAAGTCAGCGACTGAAAAAAGAGTTTTGTATTTTACTGTTTCAAAGAAAAAAATAAACCAGTTACCAGCATCTGTACAATTTTTATGTGGGCTGTGCTTATCATTTAGAAAGGTGGCACTGTTGACTTACCCTAAGTAGAGTCCATGGTTTGAAATTTTGCTTTCTAATAAGTCAGTTTCATTCATGCCACAGATTTGCTCTTCATTGCAAAGGATTTGAAGCATGTGATTTGAGAGAAAGCACTAGGGCGAGACATGCCATCTGTGACCATGGCAAAGAAAAACAAAGATTTATTTCTAGTAGGTATCACCATGGTTATTAGAACACAGAAATTGCTGTTTGCTAACCTACATTAGAATCATCTTAACACTGAATCTCAAAGGAAGTCTCAGGACACAGTAGTGCTATGGTATCTGAAAGATTTGAGCTCAGATTTTTCAATTGTTTTGTTTTCATAGCTTTTACAGTAGAAGCTGGTAAACTAGAAGACTGAGTCTTGATCATCTTGACTAAAGAATTGCATGCCTAGAACCATAGAAAAGTATATAAGTCAGGTGCAAGTGACTGAAGAACAGCACAAATGTATGAAAAGAGAGCGTGCTGGTTCATGTTATAGGATGTTTGAATAGTTTATGTCACAACAGGATTGAGGGATTTGAATAATCGCTGTATATTTCTATTTTAAACTATATTTCATGCTTTTGTAAATCATGGATGTGTGTGTGTTTTAACACAGACTCTAGACACATGATGGGATAGATGGGTAGTGGGAACCCAAATTATTACTTATTACTTACCAGAAAAAAAGATAGATCCAGTCTCTTGCTACCATATTTCAAGATAGCTTTTACCTGCCTTTGCTGGTATCATTTGCCCATCTCTGGTAACAAACAAATGAGCAAAAAAGACCCCCCTCCAAAAAATAATCCTTGTTGTACTCAGAAAAATAAAGTCCTCTAACTGCTGAATCTGGTAACAGTGTGTCCCTTGGGCATATGGTACTGAACTTCAAGATAGGTTATTCCACAGAGAAGATGTGGTTGAGGTAGTGTGCAATACAAGGGTATGCCTGCATACCTAACGAAATAGGATCAAGGACTTCTAGACAAAGCCCACAAACCTTTGGTAATTATAAAGCTGGCTCTAAATACCAAGAGCCAGTAAAGGTTTATGTTAGAGAGAATTAGTTCAATCTTTGCATTTTCTTTGGAGTGTGTTTGCTATGATTGCCAGATGTATAGTTAGAGGGTTACACACAACCTGCCTTCTCTCCTTATGCATAATTAAATAGGAGCTTTAGATAAAAGAATATAAAACTTAGGGTTCTCATGTTTGTTCTTCCAGTTTGTCTAAAAGCCTTCCTTTGATGTGATGGGATTTATATCCATGTAAAACTTTGTAATTGGGTTTCAGTGGTCCCAATACATTACTTTCTTATGACAACATCTGCCTTCCCTACCTGCACAATTAACATATAATATATTGTGGTAGAAATGTTCTCTGTATGCTGTAAACAAAGTAACTGTTTTGGCCTATGGCAAGCACTGTAGCAATAGCCAGGAAATCAGAGTAGAAACAGGTAGAAGGAGGGCGGAGTCAGTCAGTCTCCATCCGATTCCCAAGGAAAAACCATGTAAGGAATCCAGGGCCAGGCCACATGGCAGGCATATTACTAGAAATGGGTTGAATTAAAATGAAAGAGCTAGCTAGCAATGTGTTTGAGACATAGGCCAAACAGTATGAAATTAATATAAGCATCTGAGTCATTCTTTGAAGGGTAAAAGCACAAGCAAGTTCTGAACCTCTGGCCCAAATGGGTCTGGAAATCTCTTACAACAATATATCAAGAACTCCAACTTGAAGGATCTTTCTCTAGAGAGAGATTTAGATGCTGTGTGGACTTGTCTATCCATTTATTCTTAAGTATGGATGCATCATATCAAGTGGCCCTCTCTCAAGTTTCCCTATAGGGTCACTGCCTTGCAGCTTACCAAGTAGCGAGTTTTCTCATTTGAATGAACTCAGTTCCTTCAGTAGTGCACTTTATATTTATTTGCTTAAGAGATCTTAGAGGACAGGCATTGTAAACAACTCTGTCTTTATTTTAGCTATAGGCTGATGGAAAACAGAGTTACATTCTCTGAACCAACTTCCTTCTAAAAGACTCAGCCAGCAGAAAGTCCCTCAAGAGGTATTCTATTTTTCCTATATGCAAGCTAAAGGCTTGGACCAAAGCATGATTATTCCATGACCCAGAAAAAGGATAAAAATCACTGATGTGGCTTGGGAAGAAAAAAGCTTCTTCTCTGCATACAAGAAAGAACTCTGTTTCAGTTGTCTGTGTATCGTCTGAAGTTGAAATTGGCCCTCCTTCTCTTTCCACTCTTTCTTCCCAATTAAAATAGATTTAAAATGAGAAACAGTGTGTGATGCTGTTGTTTTTCAGTCCGATTCCTAAGAAATAATAATGCTTTGTGTTAAAGAAGAGGAGGTTGTCTCACAGTTTATGAGGGCAGCACCATTTACATAAATTTAAAAATAATTTGCAATTTTGGAATGCATATTTTGGAGAAAAAAATTCTTAGATTTTTCTTAAATTTTAGAAAAATCCTAAGATAAAGAGTTGATTCAAGGCCAAAAAAGTTGTTAATGCTTTTTTAATTAAGAGTAAAGTGCCAGAGAAGGCAGAGACTAAAGACCCCTTTATCATTTACACAGCGTATGCCTTTGCAAAGCCACAATGAATGGGCCAATCCACAGTTCTGTGGGGGCTGAAATGATGAGGTGGGTTGACTGATGGCCTCTCCTCACCTGTGTTGACTGTGTAGCTCTTGAAAACACCTGCTTGGCCTCACTCAGTGAATCCAGGTGCTGGATGGGACTGCCAGGCTATAGATCTTCTCCCACTCTTTCACTCTTTAGAGTGGTTGTGGTTTGTTTTTCCTCTGCTTGTTGCTCATCACTCAGTTTTTTCCATTCTAGCAATTCCATAGACACAGAGAGTCATGCACACATACAATTATCTCAAGTTTCTCTTAGCGTTCTTAAGCATCTCTCTCAACTTCATACCTCTTGACATCTTATTCTGTTTATGAGCTAGTGCATAACAATTTCATAGAAGAGAGAAGAGTTTCCTATGTACACATTGGGGGAAGGTAAATTGTAAGTTTTGAAATGAAATAAGATATGAAAAAGTAGCATTTTCTCCCAAGATTATGCATTATAGTCTAGATTTCCTTTTTTTGCCTCTTTGTATTAAAAACACTTTTCATCTAGCAACATGAGATACATTTTTCAAAATCTTGGACCAGTTGTTCCTCGTCCACTTTTTCATTTATTTGCTTATTTATTGGGGTTGTATACATGGAGGTCAGAAGACAACTCTTGTCTGTGTCTTTCCTCTCCTCCCACCATGGGGGACCCAGAGACTGAGATTTCAGGTGTAGCCACATGCCTTACGCAGCTGAACCATCTTGCTGGCCCACCTTTGCTTTTTATACAAAAAGTTCACTTATTTTATATATTTGGCTTTTTGAAACTTTAAAGAGTGAGCAGAGCATATTTGCAGGAGGAAATGAGTGAGAGCATTAGCTGACAGCTGATTTATAGAGACAGACCCTTTAGCAAAAACACACAACAGTGTTCTCTGTGTTTGTTTAATAAATTTCTGGTCTCCACAACTGTGTTTGATAATGTCACACAATGTGGGTTCCTTACCCCTCCCCCGAAAGAATTTGGTGCTAATTTTATTTCTTCTGATTTGAATAAAGAGAATAAAAATTAAAGCCTGTCTCCCAGAGCTACTTAAAGTAAATGCCTTGTCTGATGCTTGTGAATAGCACAGACGTTAAGACAGGGATCACGTAAGAAAATGCCGGGAGTACAGCCTGCTTTTCTCTTTCCCTTTCCTGAGGCAGACAGCAAGGAAAAGTCAGTCAGATTAAATGCTGTCTCATACCATGTTGTTTCCTCTTTCTTATCCGTTTCCTCTGCTCCTCTTATTTCTTCTCTTTCTTTGTTCTTGTTCTTACCTTTCTCCCCCATCTCCTCCTCATTCAACAGAGCCTCCCTGGATAGGCAAGCATGGCTTGACACTTGCTATTCAAGATTCCTCTTCTACTCTGTCCTCTTGTTATTGGATATGGGGGTGTACACCAGCCCTAACCTACTTTGCATGCATAGTGTTTATTTTTAAAATCAAAATAGTATTGTAAAGTCTAGTGATAGTCCTAAAGAACACATAAAGAAAGTCTCAGACCCTAGAAGCTACCCTTCAGAAAGGGAAATAATTTTACATAGTGGTGAGTGGTACTAAGGGTGACATTGGTATAAGTAGATATTGAAGTCCACGGGGTACCCACTAGGATTCTAGGGTCTCTTATCCCTAAACAATAGTTTGGGCAGAGACACAGAGACAATAACAGAAGAAATAGCATATTCAGAGAAAAACAGGAGGGTTGACACAGGCCAGAGCTGGGGGAAGGTCAAAAGATCAATGATGCCCATGCTGGGTAGACTGGGTCATTGAACTGCATACTTTCTTTTTCTGCATATGCCTTGGTATAAAGGGCTTTCTAGGATGGTTTTCTTTATATGCCAATATTTTGACCTTACCGTTCTGCTGCTTTATCAAGGGGCATAGAAAAGAGACCATTGAGAAGCTAAATAGTGAAGTTGAATTAAGTATGAAGAGGGGTAGGTAGACCTTCTTGGCAGAAATTGTGATCATCTAAATGGGCAAGAGATTTTGAGGGCAGTGAAGGTTAGCATGACTGGATGTGAGATGATGGAGAGAGAGCAAGGCCTCTGGCTATTGTTCAAGTCAGTCAGATAAACCATACATGGCTTCTGAGTTATGTTAGAAAAGAATTCAACTTTAATGTTTACTCAAAAGAAACAATGGAAAATTTCATCTGTGTCAGCTAATTCTGAGTAAGATCAGGAACAGCCACTTAGAAAATTCCTTTGTGATATGGTATGGAGTAAAAGTTCATTTTCAAAGGTAAATGATAACAGCTGATAAGTTACCTGGAAAACAGATACTTTTAAATTAAGTTGATACCACAGTAACTCTCTGACACCGTGAACAAAATAAATCACTCCTCAAGAAACCAACAAAACAATCAACATACTGTTATTGAGACACTCAACTGTCCGGCAGATTTTACATGTAACTTTACATCTCCAAGTATCTAGATAATTAGGTAAGTCGTTCATCTCCACTTTACCCATAATACTCAGCATCACAGAGGTAAATTTGTCTTAGCATCCGAAGCTCCAACATGGCAGGAATACATCTCTACTCTGGCCTAGCTCTTTCAAGAGGGAATTCTATTTTGCTGTCAATCATTGTTCACGAGAATTTATTTAATGTTTAGTAAGTGACTTGCACTAGTTATTTCATGTATCATAAACATGTTTCCCAGGTCATGAAAAAAATGAGAGGAAACTGTAAATTATTAAGATATTTGCTTGGAGAAGTATTATTTGCTGGAAGGGGCCTGGCCCTGTAAATTGTTGAGCCAAAGACAGAGTTATGAGGTGATAGACTTCTCACTGTGTTCAGTGGTGGAGGGTGTCTCTGGAACAGGGGAGATCTTCAAGCTTGTTTTCATGCTTACAGTTTATCTGAAAATAATCACATCCAAATGTGGGGATTTAAGTAAATCCAATCTCCTCAGGGCATCCTTCAACCATGATTGGTGGTAAGTATGAAATGATAACACATATACATAGTTGTTCCTAGACATTTCTTTCTTTAAGAAGAAAGACTAGTAATTTTTAAAATTATATTTTAATAAAGATTGTGTTTTGTTGGATGTTAAAAAGTATTCTGTCAAAAAATAGTCTCATGGTGAAATAAATCTGTAAATTCTTAGCTATTTATTGTCAAACTTGATTGTTAGGGTTAGATTTCTCGGTGTCACTGAACCACACCCTGGGTTCTTTTTGGCTCCTTGGTCCTTGGGTCTCCATCAAAAGAATTCAGATGAGACATATAAATCTAGAAAAGACAGAAAGAGTTTATTAGCGAGCAAAATGACGCATGCTCAAGGGGGAGCCTGGAGACTTGCAAAGGGGCCATCACCCCATCTGTCAGTTAAACTTGCCCATACTAATTTGAAGTCTCAGAATGGACAGATTTTCTGAAGAACATTTTCTCTCCAGATGACTAACATGTCCATCTGAATAGATTCTTGAAGGAGGAGGGTGATGTCATGGCTTTGTTTCTGATCAGAAAGACTCCTATGACAAAATAATCTCATGGAGCCAGGTTTGGATCATTTTTAATTAATGACCTTCTGGCAGTTCAGGATGCCACATGTTCTCCTGGAGCCTGAGGTCCCATCCCTTTGGTAATTAGAGTTCTGTAGGTTTAGTCTGTGGTTTTCCAAGTTGTTGAATGTGAGAAAGAGATCTGATTTCATTCTTTAATACTGTTATTATCTGAATAGCTACCTAATAATAAAATAAAAACATGATTCATGTATTTGTATTTGTGTGCATGTGTGTGTGTGTGTGTGTGTGTGTGTGTGTGTGTGTGTGTATACATATGTGTGTATGAACCTTTGAAAGCCAGAAGAAGGTGTCACATTTTCTGGAGTTGAAGTTACAGGTGGTTGTGAATCCTCCATGGGTACTGGGAACTGAACTCTGGTCTTTTGCAAGAGCAGGAAATGCTCTTAGCAGCTCAGCCATCTGTCCAGCCCCATCATTTAATAGGCATGTTATAATCACTGCTTTTCAGACATCCTTTAAACCCAGGAAACCTGAAATTCCATACATAAGTATCATCACTTCTTCTGGGAATCTCCCAACTGACATCATGAGACATTGTTGGTGCATATCCTTAGTTTAGAGACCAGAGGTCAGGCTGGTTGTTTCTTATGTTTCCAAGTATTTGTTGCAGTGGGGAATAAATGATGATGGATGACACAAAGTATGGAAGCTTTTGTTATTCATATTGCATTCAGTTTTTATTCAATAAACATCAGTTTTGATCAAATAAACATGTTATGAATCACTCATGATGGGAAAACAGATGTGACTACAGAGAGAAGGAAATGACCAGAAAATAAATAGCATCCACCCTATGTCTTTTGAATTCTGTCTGCATTTCCTGGAGGTAGTAGCCAGGATCTCAATCCATGCACTTGGCTGCCATCTTCTTGCCCTGGGCACCTAGAGCTACCCCTAGCCACACTGAAGGCTGAAGTCTAAATCTCATCTTCCATCTTTTCACTACAGTCCTTTGATTCAGGCAGAAGCTTCAGGTCTTATTAACCTGGCTCATAGCTTCTTGGTCTTCTTTATTTGTCTGATGTTTTGAGATGAGTTCATTATAGATAAGAGATGACTGTATGGCTGCCTTTTCTTTATTCCTTTCCTGAAGCCCAGAGGCTGTAGGGCGCAGATGAAAACCAGAGAGAAGTGCTTTTCCCAAGAGGCTGGCTCAGCATCCAGCTGCATCTTGAATCTTTTCTGGCTTTCTGCCTCGGCTACATGCCCTCTCCCACATTTTCACAGGCACTGTCTCTTCTTTTTAATTGTCTGTACACATTCCCCCTTGTAAGAATTTTCTTGTCCATTTTCTGGCTAATTCTTACTATATATGATCTCCACAACTGATTTCAGAGACTGTCTTTCCTGGCCATTCATAACCTTTTTCTCCTATACCATCACTTGCTTAGGAACTCTTCATGTCCTTATGAGGGACAATCTGGTATTGGTGCTACCATAAGACTTACATTAATTTTTCTCTATCTAGGTTTCCATTTCCTTGATGATAGGAGCTCCATTTTTGCTTACCTCCTTTTCAGAGTAATGCCACTAGCATCCCCAAAATTCATCTTTTAAATGAAGCCTCTGATAGTCCTAGAGGATTTGTATCGTGTGCATAGTGCCTGTGCAGAGTCAGAGGATGCTCAGTGGGAACTGATATTCTCTTTCCATTGTCTAGGTCAGGGGATTGAACTCAAATTGTCAGGCATGACAGCAGCACTTTACCTGCTGAGCCAGCTCTCACTGGCCCTGATAGATCAAAAAAATTTAACTAATATTGAGTAATGAAAAAGTCTTATCTTGCTTCCCCACACAGTGAACATACACGTTTACACATCTACATTTTGATTTCCATTTAGAAATGTTCCTGGGTTTTTTTTATGGTTGTGAGCCTAGCCTTTTTTAACGGCTGAGCCATCTCTAGCCCGTTCCTGGGTTTTTAAATTATCTCTCTTACTTATCGGTTGCAGGTCTGGGTGCATCCCTTCCACACTGACTTCTATTTACTTCTATTTCTTTATTTTTTTTTTACTTTGTAATATGTAGCTTATAAAAAATATGTCATATAATTTGTATCCCTAGATAGACTATGAAATTTTCAAGGTCACTTGTTATTCCTTTTCAAATTTAAGTATATATTAGATGATCACAGTTTTGATCATGTGACTCAAGTCAGCGTTTTGGCGCTATGGTGTCCCTACCTTTACATAGCTATTTTCTGTTGTTATCATCTCATCTGTGGCTCTGGCGATTGACATTTTGCCTACAGTCTTTTTTTCGATCTCTATTTTAATAAACGAATTTCTCCATTCCATATAATTTATATTCCATATAAATTAATGAGTAGCCATTTGAGTTTTGGAAAAGTCGACAGTAAAGTAAGAGTTTAAATTTGCTGCTTTGATATACTGAGATAGTAGACAAATGCCAAAAGAATATACACTGTTATGCAGTGATAAATATTTTGGGAAAAGGTGTTCTGGAGAGATGGTTCAATGATTAAGAATACTCATAGCTCTTTTGCAGAGGTGGGTTCAATTTTCAGTATCGATGTGGTGATTCACCGTCATCTATATCATCTGTAAGTCCAGTTTCAGGAGATACAATGCCGCCTTATGACTTTTGTGGGCAGCAGAATACATGTGGTACATGTACTTAATGCAATAAGTACTCATACACAGAAAGTTTTAAAAATATTTTTGGGAAGAAGATACAAAATGAAAGAACAGAGAATGATGAAGGAATTGCATTTTGAGATAAAATGTGCATAGATAATGTGACTCTGAATAGGTTGCCTGTGAATGACAGGGAGAGAAAGTTCCAGAAAATGGAGTAACAGGTGGTAGTTCTCTGGCAGGAACATACCAAAGAGATTGGAAGAAAGACACAAATAATAGAGCATCTGCATCAGCACATAGACCATAACTGCAAAGGTAATAGGAGAAAATAGATACTTTATACTAAAACTTTATAAACAAAATTATAACCCTTGTTGTTGTCCATCCGCTGTGGAAGCAATGGCATTTTAAGTGGCTTTCAGCATACCGCTGTGAATCAAACTGCATCTTGCCCCAGGGAGCTCAGACTTAAGCAGTGTGAAGGGAGTAACACATACTCAAGAATTAACTACTTAGTAAGAGTTAAGGTTCGTTTTGGCTCACGGTTTTGGAGCTCTCAGGTCATGGTTTGTTTATTGCTTTTGGGCCTGTGGAGAGGAAGCATATCATAGGGGGAGTGAGTAATGGAGAAATCTGTTGACCTTCTGACAAGAAAGAAGAGGCAATGACTGCATCACACTATTCCTTTCAAGGGAACGCTCACCACTAACTAACTCCTTCCAATCAGGCTCCAGTGTCCTGGAGGTTCTGCCATCTTCCAACAGTTCCAGGGGCTAAAAAAATTACTTCCACACTTGGGCTTTTGGCATAAATTTAAGGACAAAACAACAATAGAGGGTAGGGTTTTGTTAGGAGAGAACTTTATCTTAGACTCTGAGAATAGGATTAAGTCCTGACCTGTATCCATGGCTGGTAAGAGTCTTCTAACTTCTCTCCAGCATGCAGCCTGGCAGGCATAAAAATTCCAAGTATGTATGCTTTTTTAAACCAGCACTTTCATCTTTATCTCATTTCTAAAGAAATAATTACGCAAAGATATTTTAGCAAGTATTTTTTATAATATATTGTTTGTCCCAATGATAAATTAGATGTATAGCTATGGATCTTGACAAGTCAAAAGTGAGAAGTCTAATAAAATACTTCAGATATTTAAAATGATATGATTATTGATACAGAGAGGGAATTGGACAGTTAAGTAGAATGAAACTATAAAACAGCATACCAAAGAAAATTTCACTTTGATAATATTTTAACAGCATCTAACTTAGATATCCTGGAAATCTAGATGGAAGGAAAACCTAGGAGGGTTAATCTAGGAAGAAGAAGTAATATTTAGGAAGGCTAATACATACCAGGAAAATTTCTTGTTATTTAACTTATTTGTTTGGTCAGGTTACATTGGCAGGCATATGTTTCTGTTGCAATCTGAAAATGTTTTTCAGTGTTTAAAAAGAAAGGGATAAATGTTGAATCTATGTAAATCCTTTGATCAGCATGATTACTAATTTATTCTCTACCTGACTTCAGTATCCAGACAGAGTGGACTTCCGGGTGGGTCCCCAATGGACTTGCATGGAGTAGAGCTTTAATGGCAGACACATCACTCTGGCCCTCACTCTTTTCCACCCCTACCAAATCACTTTTTTTTCCATCAGCTACTTCAAAGTGGAAATAATATGTGGGAACACCACAAAACAGAACCTGTATTTACCAGCTGAGCCTACACAATCAATGAGGTCGGCCTCTTTGTGGAGAACCCAGTATGAGACATTTTAGTCCCAGATTAGAAAACAGTTGTATGTTCCCAAGGACATGTACTCATGGCTGCTACCTTTTGGACATTACCGGTGCCTGTTCAGGATTTGATGAAAGTTTAAAAGATGGATTTGCCCATATATAGTCCCCACTCAGCCAAGCAGAAAAAAAATTAATTTAGTTCCGAAAGGACCAAAAGAATGCTGTAGTTTCCGCCCTGTTCCTGCGGAGAGCAGAAGGCACCTGGCTGCAATTTAAAAGTATTAATTCCGTCTGCTTTGACTTTGTCAATAGAGTTTTATTTCTTCCCTGTGTTTCTCACTGGGCAGAAGAATGTTCTGTATGCCTTACAGCTTTCTACATGTGCTTAGGTAGCAGATGCTGTCAAAAGTACCCAGGACAATATTACAACGGCTATCATCAGTGACATTTTCTTCTTCTTATAGATTTCCTAGCTCTCTGATAGGCTGCACCTTTGATTTAGGACTTCAAAAGGACTTTAATCATTAAAGAAAGCCCTGTGCGCTGGCTTGAGTCCTCTCGAAAGCAATTGCCTTTTAAATCTCCAGGTACCTAATCGCTCTTTCACTCTGCTCTTCTTGTGGTTTTGATCAACATGTAAATAATGAAGGATGGTGGTGACTTTACCTCAGGCAAATGAAATGGAAAGGTGGAGAGAAAACCCAGGCTGAGAGAGGAAAGTATCTGCCTTATGAGAGAAATAACAAGACAGTATGCTTATCCACTCTACCAGAGGAGAACTTTAATTGCCTAAGCTTTTATATCAGAAATATGGGACTGTTCTGTTTGAGTTTTCCCCAGAGCATCTTGCATGGGAAAGTAGACCCATGAGATACTTTAAGATAAGTACCAAAGTGAGATAGGTTTTGGAAGCAGTATGTGCTGTACATTACTGTTGGTGATTTGCAGTGTTTATTAGTGCTGGTAATAGAGGCTGTGCTATTCTGTTGCATATATTATCATTCTAGGTTATTTGCCTGCTGAGTTATTTTTAAAATATTTATGCATTATTATTGTGTGTGCACGTGTGTGTCACAGTGTACTTGTGGAGATCAGAAAAACTTTGTGGAATAGATTCTCCTTCCTCCTTCCAGGGACTGAACTCAGTTGGTCATGCTGAGTGACAGGTTACTTTCCTGGCTGTGCCATCTCACTGGTTCCTGCCTAGAGTTAGTTATTATGCCTGCATTTTTTATTCTATTATTTCTCTGAGATAATTAAAAATACTAACAACTACTTTATAAGTGAGACAAAATATGGATTCATAAGGTTGTGGTAATTATGATGATGATACAGGGAGATATGATGATAACCACACTGTCCTTTCAGGTTAAAATTAATTATCTTAAGAGCCTTCTGTGTGTCTCCTTTCATCACCCTAGCTTCTGCTTATTTCTGCATGTGCACATGTATGTCGTGGCATGCATACTCACATATAAAAGCCAGACACAGCAGCTCAGGTTTTCTGTAATTCCAGTGCGCTTATAGGGAGATGTAAGTGGAGACAGGAAAATTCCCATGAACGCTCAGGCTAGCCAGCCTGGTGTATACAGCAGTGAATATTAGGAGACCCTGTTTTAAACAAGGTAGAAGGTGTGAAAAACATTCACAGTTGTCCTTTGACCTGGCATGAGCATAAAAAATGAAAAATGTAAAAATGAAAAAGAAAGAATCTTTGATCTCATTAGGAAAATAATGAGGTCAGAATACATTAGAACCACATGTTCAAAGTGTTGACAGGGAATGCTATTGGACCAGTACTCTCTCATCTCAAGATAAAAGTAATAGCTAAGAATGAATAAAAAATAAAAATAGAATTTTTATCAGTAGAACTGAACTAGAGCTGGTGTTAAAATTTTGTGCTAAAAAGAACAGTTAATAGACATGGTCAGTTTCAAGATATCTATAAAAGTGAAGTAATCAAGACAAAATACATATATATCATATATGTAAATAGTATATACTATACATCAGTATAGTAGAATAGGGAGCTTTGAAGCAAATCAACACAGATATAAGTAACTGATGACTTACAAAGATATTCTAATTTTTGTAGTATATGTATATATATTCCTTCCTTCTACCTTCTAGGAATTACATATGTGTAATATATACACATATATACATGCGCACACTGCACACGCGTACACACACACACACACACACACACACACACACACACAAAATCTACTGTCTTTCAATATTGGATAGTGAACCTATGGCCTCATGAATGCTTTGTAAGTGTTCTAACATTCATGTTTATCCTTGACCTTTTTGTGCTTTTTATTTTGTATGTTTGGTTTTCAAGACAGGGTTTCTCTGTGTAGCTTTGGAGACTGTCCTAGAACTCACTCTATAGACAGGCTGTCCTTGAACTAACAGAGATCTACCTGCCTCTGCCTCTGGCATGCTGAGATTAAAGGTATGTGCCACCACCACCTGGCTTGTGTTTTATTATTTTGAGTCATGGTCTCAGAAAGTTGTGCAGGCTATTCTTGAATTCAGGTGTTTGCCCAGGCAACGTTGAAATGGTGGTCCTCTTGCCTCAGTCTCCACTGTTTCTTGGGTTAGTGCTTGAGACACTAAGCTCAACTTATTACTTGTAAATCATATTTAAGCAATTAAGTAACCTTAGTTACTAGTATATATGCTGATATATAGGAAGAATATATAAATGTCTGCAATTAATTAAAATACTCTAAAGCAACATACACTTATGGATAGATAAATAAACAGAATGTGAGAAAGAAGTTTGGACAATTCTGAAACACAGGTGCTAGTTATAGTATGTACAGTACTATTTTTTCTGTATCTTAAAATATTTTTGTGAGAAAAGCTCTAAAAACTATGGATCACTTAGTATAAATTGGTAATATGACAAGATCATGGTTTTTATTATCAAAGATGCTCTAGTCTGCGGAAAGAAACAAATACACAAACCATGTAATATTATACCATCTACCAAAGAGATTTTAGTGAAGTTATTATGGCATAATAAAGAAAAGATTCAAACCAGGATTGATTGATGTGGTAAGGGAAGGTGCCTAGAAATAGATGATGCCTGTGTTGAGTCCTAAAGGATGAGAAACAGTCAAATAACTTAGAGAAAGACTGCAAACAACAGAAATGGAATTCTAGGTAATTAAGGCAGCAGGAGCAAAGCTAAAATGAGAAAAAGAAGCATTACGTTTGTAAACATTTGCATTTCTGTGTAAGTACATTTTTGCCTTATAAAAAGTAAACTATGGGATATTGACTATAAGTTAGTCTGTAATTAATGTAAGCTGTAAAGAAGTTCACACAGTAGTTCGGACTCATCTATGAAGATCTATGATTTTAAATAAATAATTTGAGCACATTTGAGCCTGTCAGCTATCCTGTCATCTTCTACAGTTAGGATTGAAGTCTTGCCTCCACGTGACTAATTGGAAGGCGGTTACAAATTTGATGGAAACTTGACCTAGGACTAATATTCTAAAGATATGGAAGAAGAGGGTCTGGAAACACAGAATTAAGGCAAGGTTGGTTCTGAGTACAGGATTAATTTACAATTGGTCATTTATAATGGGAACTTTGAAGAGTAGAAGTTACTGTAGTCTATAATTATTTGGCTCTTTGTATGTGTGTTTTGGTGGTATGTTTGTACGTGTATGCTGGGCCTGTGGAGGCCAGAAGAGAATGTCAGATACTCTGGAACTAGAGTTATGGATGGTGATGAGCTACTACATGGATTCTGGAAACTGAAAGCAGGTCCTCTGCAAGATCATAAGTGGTCTTAACCAGTCTCTGCCCAGCAAGGTTGGTATTTTGATACTTCAAGGTAGGACAAAGACCATTACCGAGAATAATCTAGAAAATATTGAGAATATTATTATTCACCATTATGTACAACCTACTTTTGAAACAGAGCCTAGAAGTCTGAGTTGCCTAGCATGTCAGACACATAGCAATTGGCTAAACATGGGATGAAAGAGAAAGGTTTTATAGTCCAGAGAAAACCAAACTTGATATTGGCTACAGTTGTCCCTAAATTAAATTTAAAAAAAAATGAGAGATTTAGATTCCCAGAAAGAGAGAAGGAAAAACGAGACTGACATGAACCATGTACCTAGAACTTTGATATATTTTTTAAAAGAGCTGCTTGGATTACAAAGAGCTATAAAATAAATACAACTATGGAGTCACTATTAGAAGTTTAGGTGTCTGAGACACAGACACAAAGTTGATGTATAGCACTGATACTTCATTTTCTAATTTATTTTTACTAGCTTTGGACTGGAGCAGATGACTGGATTTATAATGGCAAGTGTACTTTTTAAATACCAGCTCTGTGGAGATGCATCTTGGCACACCACACTGGGATAGAAGTCAACATGGCAGAGTTATTAGTGATAAGAATAATTAACCCATTCTAGGTGGAACTTCTATTCTCTTTGGCAATTACCACACCCTGGGAAAGGAACTCACTGTGTTATCCTGAAGAATGATGCAGATAACGAGTGTCACCAAGTTCTATGCCAATCTCCTAGTGAAAAAAAAAAAAAGCAATGATTGAGATGAGAGTCTTTCTATTCATGCCAATGAACTAGTTCAATGTTCTTCCTGTGTATGGTAGTAAATAGATGTGTGGAAGGGATTGGAGTGACAGGACATCTTTTCTGGAGTAGATATCATTTCATAGAAACATGAAGACTGGGGACTAGAGTCTACTGTCACTTCCCTACGCCTCCTGCCCCCCACCAAGGTCATTTCCTGAATGCCTGGCCATCAGCTTGTCTTCTGTCATAAACATCTCTATTCAAGGTACCTCTATAGGTAGGTAGTTTGATGCTTTCATTGGGAAGCTTTCAGAGTGGATGCTCAGATGGCGAAACCGGTCACTTGGAGGTGTGTGCTTAGTGGCTATATCTTGTCATGGGCCCTGTCCCTGCTTTCCCTCTCTTCTCTCTCTCCCACTTCCTTCCTCCTTTTTTCTCTCCTCTCTCTCCTCCCCCTTTCTCATTCTGTTCCCAGTTTCTCTCTCTTTCTTCTCCCTGTTTCCTGGCTGCCATGAGGAATCAGGTTTGCTCCATCACATGCTCCACTATGATGGTTTTCCTCATCTTGGACCCAAAAATAATAGAGATGCTCATTATGACTAAAGCGTCAGAAAGGGACAGTCAAGACAAACACTATTTCCTCCTTTATGGGGAACCTACATGGGACTGAACTAATAAAGCTCTCCAAATGTGGATGATACTTGAAAGGCATTGGCAGTCTGTGGAGTCTCTGGCAGTGGAACCAGAATTTATTCCTGGTGCATTAACTGGCTTCTCAGAGCCTATTCCCTATAGAGGGACACCTTGCTCAGCCTTGATACTGGAGGGAGGGGCTTGGTCTTACCTCAACTGGATATGGCAGACTGCATTGACTCACCCTGGGAGTTCTTACCCTCTCTGAGAAATGGATGGGGGGATTGGGAGAAGCTGGGGGAGGACTGGGAAGAGGGGGGGGGAGAGGGAACAGTGGTGGGTATCTAAAAATTTTTAAATATAAAAATTATATTTATTTATATATTCTTCTTTAACATTTTTCTCTGGTATTTTGTCACAGTGATAAAGTGTTTGACTAACACACTTTCTGATGCTCTCTGTGTCTTTATCAAGTTCAACTTTAGCGTCAGTAAAGAGTATATTCTGTGTTTTCTCTTGTAACACATTCCAGCAATGGTATCCTGACAGCGGTTCTCTTTTCCTCCATGCAGTGATTTCTAAGCACTGACATAGTTTCAGATTTATATTCTGTTCCAAACTCCTTCAGTTGTAACTCTATTCTGCTTCCATTTTTTGTTTGATGGAGTTCTTTTGAACAAGTATGCCTTTTGATTACTTTCCTCATAATAAATTCTATACCACCAGTAATATTTCTGAGGTAAAATTGATCTCTGCTAGTCTCAAGCTCACCTTAACTTTCTCTCTCAAAATCTAGATTGTATCTGCTAAAATAGATGCAAATTTTTACACTTTCTTTTTTTATTATTATTATAGCTTTATAAAAATTATGAATAAAGAAGTCACATTTTCTATCCTTTTATATCCTTATTCAAGGTCCCTTCCCCCTCCCACCACATCGGGTCATTCTCTCTTCTCCACATCTCCCCATTCCCCCCTCCAGCATGGGCAGGAGGTCCCAAGGTCCCAAGGTCCCAATATTGCTCAGTTCAGCCTCTACTCCTGGCAAATCCAGTTTTCTACCCCAACATCGAGACTGAGTCAGGTGTTCTTCTAGGGGGAGTGGAGTCCAAGGTGTTTCCGATCCCAAGCTGTTCAGTGGTTGTGGTTTGCAGCTTGGGCATGCTTTCAAGTACAGTTTTCTGTGATTTACTCGATACCTCATCTACTGCTACATATACATAATGTAAGAAGTGATGATGGCTGTATTGATATTTTCTACATTTTATCTGAGATTATTTTATTTTCCATTTCAATTTTAAGCTAAAATCCTCTTCATCAGAATAATGTATTATTTTCTCAATCATTATAATTTTTTGGCCAAGGAATTTTTTCCATAACTTCTAGTTGAAACCCAAGGATGTGTTTCCCCATCCTCCAGATCCCTCACTACAGACTGGAAAACAATCTAACTTGTGGTGGGTGGGTGGAGGACACTGTCTCTCAGGCCTAGATGACATCATGTGAGACTCTTTAATTTCTCAGGCAGATAGAGCAGAGGATGCTTCCTGTTGAAAAGAGGCCTTGACCGTGAAAGAGGTCAAAACAGGAAGAGAAAGCTATGAAGAACAGCATAGGTAAGCTTGTCTCTTGGCCTCTGGAAGTAAGAGCTCTTCATGGCCATATTGTTACCTCGGGAGAATTATGGTTCAGAGATGTAGGATGGCTTTGGGGGAGGTGTAGGATCATTTGGGTTCATTTTAGTTAGAGACTGACATCAGTATGTTAAAAGTAAAACATGATTCTTCCAGTCCAATGTTAGGCGAAATCTTACAAACCTTTTCTTTGGAGGAAGCAGGTGCTGCTGAGGCTTTTATCCAGTGTTGCCTAACAAGGACAGTGAATTCATTCAATTGGAAAGCCTGTGGAGTGCTTGGAAGTAAGAAGTTCCCATCAGCAGGGGGCAAGGCTGCTTCTCCAAGACTCTAATGACCCATGTGGAAGAGTCTTTCAACCTTCCCCAAAGGGTGGTTGAGAATCACTGTTTTAGAACATAATCTGTTTGGTTACTCTCTCTCTCTCTCTCTCTCTCTCTCTCTCTCTCTCTCTCTCTCTCTCTCTCTCTAATGTTACTAGTTACAGTGTCAAGGAGTCAGAGCCTCACAGTATCAGTCAAATATCCCTTTTCCTCAGCCATAGCTAGTATTCTAGATAAAACCCCACTGTTTTGGGAACTTTATGTTTACTTGTAGAAAACCTATTTTTATCTATAGATGTCTTCGTTACTCTTCCATTGCTGTGAGGAGACCCCATGATCAAAGGCAACTTGTTGAAGAAAACATTTAATTGGGCACTTGCTTGTAGTTTTATAGGATTAGTCCATGACCAGTTTGCCAGGAAGCATGACAGCAGATAAGCAGACGTGGTGCTAGAGCAGTAGTTAAGAGCTTATATACTGATTTAAAACTTGGAGACAGAAAGAGAGAGATTAGGCCTAGCATGGGATTTTGAAACCTCCAAGGCCATCCCCAATGACACACATCTTTTAATGAGACCAGATCTCCTAATTGGTCCCCAAATAGTTCCACCAACTAGGAGACCAAACATTCAAAAGTATTACCCTCTAGGGCCCATTTTCATTCAAACCACCACAGCAGTTGAAACCTTTTTATTTATACACATATAAAACATACTCTCCAATGCTTCACAATTCACTCTAATATTCTTTTTTTTTAAAGCTCCAATATAATAAGGGAAATAATGATTCCATATTTATCTGCTCAGGAACAAAGGTAGCTTAGATGTCAGTCACTGTACTTAGATCAGTGTTGACATGACACAGGACTTAGCAAGGGAGAAAGCATGTGAAAAAATGTATAAGGAGACATACAAGTCCCCAGGAATTTTAGTGTCAGAGTTGTTGTGAATACAACATAGCCAGTAGAGAGGACCTAGTATCACATGCTTATGAAGACTACACATTTATATCAATAGACTATATATTTATGTTCAGAAGGAAAGTGTATTTTAGTGACTCATTATGCAGATCAGAATTGGCAATATTTTTTTAAAAAGAGCTAGAGTGTATTTTTAGCTTCGAAGGATACATATTGTGTTACAATTCAACTCCACCTCTACAGTATAAAAGCAGCTATGTCCAATCTGTATATAGAGAGTGAGACTCACTATCAATTAGATCCTATTTAACAGAACAGCCTGGAGGCTAGACTTTTGCCCAGGGAAACACAGTTTGTCACCACATGTAGACAAAAACTGTAGGTATGAATCCATTCTATTCAAAAAGTGGTCTTTAATAGAATAAAATATAGGAGAATTATTTAAGTGTTTAACACAGGCACCAGAAACACACATTGGAGAAGGAACATGCCCCTCCAGAAACAGTTTTGAGAAAGCCGGTATTTGCATACTGAAGGAAAACATCTTTCATTATATAAGAACATTGCCTCATAATGGAGCAAACACTTAAAGGTAAACTTGGCTCCGTGAAACTACAAGAAAAAAATAGGGGCTGAATATTATAATATTTATACAAGTAATGAAGTCTTGACTAAAATTTCAAATGCATAGCCTAGGAGAGCAAAAATAGGCAAATGGCTCCAACAAGGAAATGGTACCACATATGTATGGGGGAGAGTGTCTTCCCATCTCAATTAACTTGATAAGGAAACTCTTCACAGGCATGTCCACAGGTCAGCCTAATGTAGCCAATTCCTCACTGACACTCTTCCCAGGGGACTTTATATTGTGTCAAGTTGGCAGTTAGAACTGACAATTGTGTATGTCAATCCAAAAGAGTCAATCATTTCTATAAGGTCTTTTTTTTTTTTTTTTAAGATAAAACAAGAGACTTGAAAAGTGGCCCTGGGAGATGAGGGAGGGTGGGAAGAGGGATGGAATTTGAAGATATACCCAAAGCAGTTAAATGAGAAGAATAGGTTATGATATGACATTCCACAACACAGACAGGTGACTGCAGTTCCCAGCTACTTTATATATTATATGTTGGAGGAAGAATTAGAAATTTCCCAAAGCAACAAAATGGCATATGTTTGAAATAGGCATGCTAATTACCTTGATTTGCTCATTACATATGTATCTATCAAATGGTATTACTCTATACATAGGAACCATTAATATGTATCAATTAAATATAAAAGAAATCAATGGCCTTGGTGTAAGGGGAGAACCTGTGGAGCTCTGCAGCTGATACTATCCTGTGCTTCTGATGAGGTGACAGGACCTGATGACTCAGCTCTGCTAAGCTATCCAAGGTGATATGAAGATAAATGTCCCATTGTGAACTCTGAAACCAGCATTCATCCCAAACCAATATACAGCAGGAGATGGGAGCCACAGCACACAAAAGAATGTCTGACATTCAGCCTCCAATTTGTTACCCGCTCAGCTCACTCAAGCAGACCATCTGCCCCCCCCCACCATGGTGCCACTGAAGCTGCTCAAGTCAAGGTCATTAATAGACCTTAGTAGCCAAATAGTCATTAATAGCCAAATCTGAAGTTTATGTCTCTGTACCTTTTGATACTATGCACTTGTGTGGTTGTCATTCAAAGCCTCATCTCTCCAGAGGCACTTTTTTCCTTGGTTTCTAGGGTACCGCATTCTCTTTCTACTTCATGGAATGTTCTGTGGTATTGTGTGTTATTGTGTGTGTGTGTGTGTGTGTGTGTGTGTGTGGCCCCTAAGTTTCAGAGTTCCACCCAGTTGGCTCTTCTTTATTTACTCTCTCTCCAAAACTCATGGCATTCAATCCTTTGGTTTATGTGACATTTCTGCTCAGAAATTCAAACATTCATAACACAGCTTCAACTTCATCCTTGAAATTCAGACTGCTTGTTTGATGTCTATATTTGGATGAATAATAACCCAAAATTAATATTTAGGAGGCACAAGAAAACCTGCCCCCAGCCCCAGGTTTCCAGTGATTGTACCGTAGTCCCATGTGGCTAAGGAAAAGTGGCCCCCTCTAATTTTCTTTCTCCCATGCTGCATATCTAAAGTACAGTAAGGGAGCCAGCACGAAACAGCTTCTCTCCTTTGCTAATCCAAACCCTCTCCCTGGTGGACTGCTGTAGCAATCCATTGACCATCTTCCAGTCTCAACCCTTCTGGTCAAAACACATTCTCTGGGAAACAAACAGAGGACTGTTTAAAAGGCAATTCGAATTGTGTCTGCTTTCTGCAGAGACACTTAATTACTCCAGGGCATTCTCATAGAACACTTGCAGGTCTTACATTATGTACATTTCCACACACAGTCCCCCAGTGACACCTCTACCAGTTTCTCCTTGCCTTCCTCTGCTCAAACTATATGGCTTCTTGCTGTGCACTCTAGTGCTCTCTTCAGCCTGTAATTTTCTCTTCCTCTTGTTCTTTATATGACCAACTCCATTTCTGAGATTTACCTCAAAACCTCGAAAGTCAACTCATTTTCCTTATCAATTCTTTATCATTTCAGTCAACTCTCACAGACTCTGTCTGTTGAGGCCTTATTCTTACTTCTGTTATACCTCTTGTCATGACTATAAATACATATGCCTATACATTTATGGTATGCATTCTATTGGAAAATAAGGCCCTAGAGCAGTATTTAGTAGAGAAGGCCCTTAAACATTTATTGGAAATGAAAGGCTAATATAACCAAAGCTTTTACATCTTCTCCTTACTTCCCTTAACAGGAACATTGCCTAATGTCTATTTTCTCAACATCACTTCCTTAGAAGTTGTGTTTCTTAGCATCAGATTACCAAGAGTTAGGATGTATTTTTTCTTCTTGAGGTGGCTGTTGATTTTCTGGTTGATCTGAGACTATAGAACTTCTTTGATATTAACAACTCCTTGGTATTGCTGTCCCTTCCCCTAAACAGGACTCTGGAATGCCTTCATAGGGTCCCTTTTGAACTCTGTTTTATACCTATGTCATTTGTCCATGCTTTGTGCTGTATCTCACTGCAGTATTTCCTTACATATTTGTTTTGATGATGGTACATACTTCTTACTCAGTAATCTATGAATTCCTGATGCCAAATCTGTGCCAACTCCAGTTCACACCTATAGCCTCAGAACAATGATTAGTTATGCTCTTTAAATTATATATATTGTTCCCTTACTGATGAGCCCATGTCCAGGAATTCCTGTGTACTTCACCAAAGATCCTGGCCCTCATCACTTTTGTGTATCCAACTAACTGGCCTCAGGTGGCACTGCACTCTCAGCACATCCCCAGAGAGACCTCAGTACCAGCAGTCACATCTGGCCACTGGACTGTGATTTGAGTTTTAAAGCCACTACCTTCTCCTACAGGAACAGACAGACTAATCTATCCAGGTGAGATGAATTAGCAATTAACAATTGGCCTCCCTTAGAGCTGCTGAGCTGGACTGTGCATGGGGAATTGGCTGCCTCAGCAATCTGAGTCAGCAAAGAAGGCAGAGCCTTCAACAGTTGAAAACAGCTTCTTTTCTGCCAAATACATGGCTTGCTGTTGAGTAGAGCCCACTGTACAGCGCTGAAATGTCTAGCTTTCTTTTCTCTTTGCTGGCTTTGCTTTGCATTTTACATCACATTGGCATATTCTTTATGGCCCAATGATAAATTGTTTTACTTATTGATTATGCCTGGTTTAGCAAGACCCCTCCATGACCACACTTTGTTAACCAGTCATGGATTTTTATGACTGAAATGCTATTGTATGCTTAATTTAAACTGTCTATAATTCAAATTTGTACCAGTGATTTATACTAGGCTTTAACTAAATTAATTTAAATTTACTTCATTTTACAAGAGAATCTACAATACAGGACAATACTTTACTATACCACTGTTGTTAAGGCTTTAGATGCCTTACTATTCTTTTATAAAATATATTTTGATTTTTTAGTATAGTTAAAAAATTTAATATTTTGATATAATTTTCCCAACATTCTCTGTTCATGACATATATGCACATGTTGTTGCTGGCATGCAGCCCACCTTATATTGTATCATTTGGCTTTTTGAGGCTTATTTTCATCCTTGAAGATGTTTACCAACTCAGTTGCATATGCTTATACTAATTTTATTGATTTACATTTAAATAAATAAAGTCTAAGATTCCTGGTTCAAGATTTTTAGTATATTGCTTGGATTTTCCTATGTAGTCAGCTATCTAAAAGGTTAGTAACTTTTATTCAGAAGTCATTTATTTGGCATTTTGGGTTGAATTTGCCCAGGAACATCCTGTCTTGGTTCATTCATAACATATAGTGATATATTCCCTCTATTTCTAGGGACTAGTTGGAAGTTGATTGATGTGAGGGGCTGCTGGACCATGTAATCCTCATCATCTAGACTTCTAGATTATTCTGATGTTTTGAAGGAAGCTAATAACATCAAAGGATAGTTTCCTATGCATGCTGATTTTTCACCCTTTGTTCTTGATACATTTACTATTGTTGGCTGAAGTAAGTCATATAGCTAAGACCAGACACAGGTTGGGAGTCACTACAGGATTCTATGAATATAAGCAGCAGGGTTACTGGGTTTTGATTTGTTTGGAAGGGTCTCTACATATAGCTAGACTTATCTGAAACTAGTATTCCATCAATCTCAACCCAAGTACTGGGATTATTATAACCCTTGGAAACATATTTCTTTTAAATTTGCATACTAAAACACTGCTATAATTATGGGTTTTACACATAATTCTGTAGACTCAACACATAAAACCTCAGGAGGTTTAGTTTCAAAAGAATGAAGAGAACTTCATTAGAACTGTTTACCAAATTGTATCCCATGACTCTAAGATAACTTGGCAAACACTTTGGGCTGAACATGTGTCTCTGTAATTCTTATGTGAGCACCTTATGCTCAGTAGTTTTAACTGTAACTGTAATTGGAATTAGGACCTGCAAACAGGCAATTTAAGAAAGTTAAAATCATATGGATAGATCCCAAAGCAACATTACAGGTGTCTACAGAATAAGACTGAACGAGGATCCATACAAGTCTGTCTACAAAGGAATGGACACATAAAATCACAGAGAGAAGATGGCCATCAGCCACCAGCAAGGAAAGCTCTAAAAAGCTCTGTAGAAACCAACCTACCAGAACCTTTAACATGGACTTCTAGAGCTATTTCATGCTATGAAATTTAACCACTGTACAAAATAAGTGGATCTACCATATTAGTTTGCCAGGACTACTGTAACAAAACCAAAACTTATTTTCTCATAGTTCTGAAGTCCAGAAGTCCAAAGAGGTAATTCAGAATTAGATTGAGCCTCTTTGAAGTAAAAATCAAACCAACTACAAATTAAACTTTGATCAGACTAAGCAATTAGACCCTCACTGATTAATAGCAACAAGGAACAAGCTCAGATGAAACATATAATCACAGAATCATTTAGAGCTCTTTTTAGACATAATGTCTGGCATAGCATCAAAAATTACTGGCTGTCTAAGGCGGCAGAGTGGTTTGACTGAGCAAGCTGAATACAAAGTTATAGAAAACACCTGAAGATCGGAAGATTGGGTTTTAAAGCTATTGTCTGCAGACTGAATGTTCTAGAACCTCATTTATAAATAATAATTTCTCAGAATAAAATTGCATTCATTGTTTAAAAAGCCTATTTTCTCAGCACTTTGATAGTGAGGCAGAAGTATTAGAAGGTCAAGGTCATCGTTGGCTGCATAGAGAGTTCAAGGACTGCTTGAGCTATATGGGAAGCTATCTCAAAACAAACAAACAAAAACAAACTAAAGTACAAGAAATGCTTGCTTGATCTTGGTGTCTCTCCCATCAGGTAAGTGGACTTCCCCTATAATCAAATGAATAACTACTCTAAGTGCCATCATAGAACTTACATCCAACAATGAATAGAGGTAGAGGCAGGGATACATGGCTGAGCACTGGGCTGAGTCCCTGGTCCAGCTTATAGCTGGAGAGGATACTCTATACCAGCAAGGCAATAGGGACTATGGGGAAAATTCTCACAGTGATGGCTGGCTGGAGCTCTTGGGAGCTCAATTAATCAAGAACAGCCACCTGGGAAACATCTGGAAAAGGAACTAGGCCCTCTAAGGATAGGCAACTGTCCACTGGCATGAGCAATATGTGTAACCTCGAGGGGAGGGTTCAGACTGTGTTTCTGTACATGGACTGATACCTTGGAACCCATTCCTTCCAGAGAAACACCTAACCCAGTCTTGATATTAGGATGAGGAAATCGAACTTGCCTGGAGTGGGTGCTGAGCTAATTCACCTTGGGACCTCTTGCTCTTTCTGGGGAAGGGATGGAGGGATGGGGAAGAGGGAGGCTGAAGACTGACTGGGAGGGGTCGGGAGGTGGAAGAGAGTGGGAACAAGAGGATACATGGATAAAAAACAGACTTTATTCTATGCAAATAAATAAATAAATAAATAAAAGAGAAATGCTTGCTTACTTTCTCCTTAGTATCACTTTTTCCTTAGGTTAATGCAAGGAAATGTGAGCTAAAAATATCTTTCCTTAGCTTAAGCAATACCCAATATTCTTAACTACAAGGTATATTCCAAGCATATTACTTGGCAATAATGTCAAAGTAAATCAAAATAATATAAAATGATGGGCAAAATATTTTATTCATTTTCCCAAGTACCACTATTGAGTTCTGACACTGCCTAAAACTCCATTTGACCATTATTGTGATCCCTGAACCAAAACAGATGATAACTCAGTGGGTCAGACCAGGTCAAAGCTGCAGAAACAAAATTCGTGCTTGTTCAAGTATGTTACTTACTCAGGATACTTTAGGTTATTATTACTTATTTTTGATTGTGTGTTCCATTGGGATAAACTTCATTTACTCCATCTCTGCTCTCTGTTACCTAACAACTAATACATTTTTTTTTTTTATTAAAGTGAATTCTGCTAGGAACTAGAACAAAGAGAAGTATGGCAGGCTTAGTCTGTAAGTAAGGGAGCATCAGAGGTGGTTCACTGGGACTGGCAGTGGAGGTGACAGTGTGAACATGAGATATTCTGAAACTCTTGCTGCCATAAATGCCATTACTAGAAGCAGATGCTCATGACAGACAGGAGTAGATTTTTATCCCAGGGTTATTTGTTGCATTTTGTTTTTAGTAGAAATGATGTGTCAGTGGTCTGGGTGAGGAATAACTTTGTAAACCTAGATTTTTTTTTATTTTCAATTTTTATTTGTATAGAATAGAGCTTCATCTTTTTATCCATGTTTCCTCTTGTTCCAACTCCTTTCCCCCTCCTGACCACTCTGGGTCAGCCTTCAGCTCCCTCCTCCCCATCTCCCCATCCCCTACCCAGAAAGGGCAAGAGGTCCCAAGGTAGGTTAGCTCAGAATTTACTCCAGGTAAGTTCAATTTCTTCATCCTAATATCAAGAATGGGTTAGGTGTTCCTCTAGAGGGAATGGGTTCCAAGGTGCCAGTCCATGCACAGAAACACAATCTGAACCCTCCCCTCAAGGCTCCACATATTACCCATGTCAGTGGACAGTTGCCTATCCTTAGAGGGCCTAGTTCCTTTTCTTGAAGGTTCCCAGATGGCTGTTTTTGATTCAGTGCGCTCCTGAGAGCTCCAGCCAGCCATCACTGTGAGAATTTTCCTCCTAGTCTCTATCCCCTTGCTCATATAGAGCTATCAGCTGGACCAGGGACTCAGCCCAGTGCTCAGCCATGTATCCCCGTCTCTACTTCTTTCATTGGTGAATGTAAGTTCTGTAATGGCACTTAAATCCTGTATTATTGAGTTTTCTGAAGACTTTTAAAAATACTGTTCAGCAGGTCCTATTCTGGCTCACGTGAGTAAATAATGTTCATAGGAGGTGAGTGTCGCTCTCGAATTTGTAGGCTCAAACTCTGATCCCTGTTGTGATGGTGCCTTTGCCAAGTGACTAGGTCATGAGAGGGATTTGTGATCTCTCATGAGTATGAACAGTGATTTTTCCAAACCAACCCCATAGAACAGTGTACCCCCTCTTCATGTAGCTGTTTGTTGCAATCTATGGTGAGTCTTCCCTGGAACCCAACTCTATTTACATACTGATGTTGGATATGTGGCATTAGAACAGTACAAAATCATGTTTGTTATTTTTTGGATACTTGCTGTATGCTACTTTGTTGAAGCAGCTCACACTGACTAAAATAGATGAAGTTCATAAATCCTAAGGAAAATCCAAAGGTAAGAGGATAGTTGCTTTGGTAAACATTGAAAAGGAGGTCTTATTGGGAAGGTAAGCCATAATATTTTCAGTTTTAAACATGGATCTGATAGGGAACTCAGCTCAACTCTGCATAGAGAAACTGCAGTCATACAAATTCCTTCAAGGGAAGGGTCTTGTCTTTTATTTTACACAGGAGAGTGGGAGCCACAACTACCCCACTCCCACTGAGTCCTTCCTTGGTAACCTGGCCATGGTTGTAAACATGTCAATCATTTCAACATTACCAGGGAGAATTAAAGCTAGGTTGGGATATTTCAGAGCCAACAGCTATGGGAAATGACCTCCTCTGAAGCTGACAGGAGGCTCAGGTGTGCAGAAAATATGAAATACAAAGTGTGAATAGAAACAGTGTTCAAATGTATTAAGCAAAAAAAAAAATTCAAACTGTGATAAATATTGCTTTGATAAGTTGCAGAATCATGGAAATTGCTTCTGTCTTTTGGTAGATTTAGTTGCTAGCCAATTTAAAGAATTATACTTGTCAGAAATCTCACAATGACACAGACCATTACTTTATTGCTTTTATGGACAGTGAATAATTAGCATGTAGTCAAGGAATTATGTGGATTTAAGCAAAACAGTGCAAAACTATTTAATTCAGAAAATGCTTTAAATTGCCACAAGGAAAGGATGCCAGTATGTTTTATTATTTCTTTCCACATTTATTTATTATGTGTACGTATGTATGTACATATGTGGGTGTGGTATTACATGTATATGTATGTGTATTATATGGGTACGGCATTATGCATGCATGGGTATATGTATGTGTATGCCATGTTGTGCATGTTGTCATCCATGACAACTTATAGGAATCAATTTTTTTATTTTCCCATGTGGGTTTTGAGACCCAAACTCAGGCATGTCAGGCAGCATGCATCTTTACCCCCTAAGAATTTCTTGACAGTCTTTTTGTTTTGTTTATTTATTTGAGACAGATTTCATATAGTCCAGGCTGACTTTAAACTCATTACTTAGTTCAAAATGATCTTGAATTTCTAATCATTATACTTTCCTTTCAGAAGTACTGGGACTGCAAAATATGAACACCATACCGTGTTTATGCAGTGCTTGTGATGGAACCCGGGTCTTTGTGCAAGCACATTACCAAACTGAGTTACATCACTAGTCTTCAGATAGCAAATAGAAATACAAAAAGTCAACATCCTGAAAATTATTTTATTTTTTGGCAAAGTATTTTTTGTATGAACATAATACTGGCTTTTGATGGAGGGCATGTGGGTGAGAGAACCAAAGTAATAATTTACTCATATATAAAATCACCTTCAGATTGGAGAGAATGGTTGTGAAAGCAAGTGGAACTTGACTATGAGGTAGCAAAGGGGTGGAGCCTTGTCAGGTGGGTGGGATGTGTAGAGGCTGAGGATCAAAGCAGGGAAAAACTTTCTCTAGCTTCAAAGAGAATATGAGTTGCTCTCTTGACCACTTTCATATTGATGCTTATATATTTGAATAGATAATATATCCTCAAAACAGATTGGCAAAAAAATCTAGAAACTACAAAGTACAAAATGGTAAATAAGGATTGCTTTTCATTCTTTTTATAATATGTATCTTTAATTGACCAATTTCAGTATTTGGTAATTTTATACAATACATTCTGTTTTTTCTTTCCAATCTTTCTCTCTCTTTCTAAACTCTGTCAAGTTCCCCTCCCCATCTCTACCAGTTTCCTTTTCTAACTTTATAATTTTGGGTTTTGTGCTTAGTTTAACCAGGGCCAATTATGTAACAATTGTGTTAGGTTATTCCATGGATCTTATTAGATTCATCAATGAGTGCAAAGCTAAAAACAATTCAATTTCTTCCTGAATCTTTTAGTAGCAAATAATTCATCAGTGAGAGATGGGATACCTGAGTTCCTCTTTTAGCCAGCCCTGACTCATGATGGGCCCATTCTTGTGCAGAACCATTACAGCATCCACATCTGCTGTAAGTTAATAATTGCAGTGGATATATTTCTAAGGAAGATGCCATCTACTAGTATTTTTCTTAGTTTCCATATCTTACAATCTTTCCATGCTTTCTTTGCAATATTTTCCAGGCTCTAGAGAGAAGATGGCATAAATGACTTGTTTAGGGCTGAGCACTCATTTGCCACTTATTCTCAGTGCCCCGTGTAGCAATGGGTATTTGCATTCACGATTTTGTGCTTGAGAGTCTTCTTGAATTAAAGCTATGAGTATCAGTTACCTATGGGTATCAGCATAACTATTTAGATGCTAGGTCAAATTAGCAAACCAACAGTGTGATGTTTCAGATGTGAATGTACTTGTAGACTTAATTATTTGAACACTTGGCCCCTAGTTGGTGGCACTGTTTGTGAGAAGTTATGCGGTGGTGCAGTTTTGCTGGAGGAAATGCATCACTGGGGTGGGCTTGGACACTATATGTTTATGGTTGAAGATGTGATCTCCAAGCTTCCTGCTCCTGCCCTTCTGCTGTTATTGAACTCCCTCTGAAACCATAAGTCAAATGAATATATTCCTTTGTAACATGCCTTTGTCATGGTTCTTTATCACAACAGCAGAGAAGTAATTAATACAAATTACATTTAGTTCTCTCTGGGGCCTGTGTGCTTTCTCCATAGGTTTCTCACCAGTCCTCTATTTCTACTGACCTTATCTTACTTCAGGTTAGAGGCAATCTAGGGATTTCAGCACACACCTACATATGCACACGCGCACGTGTGCGCGCACACACACACACACACACACACACGCACGCGCACACACACACACACACAGAGAGAGAGAGAGAGAGAGAGAGAGAGAGAGAGAGCGAGAGAGAGAGAGAGAGAGAGAGAGAGAGAGAGAGAGAGAGAGAGAAGAGGTCTTTAACAGCAAGACACTATGTATGTGAAGATATTTTATGCCTTGTTCACTTTTACATCACACAGTTTGAACATGTGCCATTTCAATACGAACAGAAACAAGATTCCAGAGCAGTCTCTTCTGTATTCATGCCTATAATGTTCCCCAGGCATTGCAGTTAGATTTTAATAGTTTCGAGTTGATTTTAATCTTCTGTATTTTTTAAAGGGAAATGCCCATCTCATTATTTTTATTCTTCCTTTTTGAACAATAAGGATATTTATGGAAAGGTTCATTTATATCTAGTCTTTTTCACAGAAACATGTGCATAATGTACCTTAATTGGCAATCATTTCCAAATTACCTGAAATTTCAGTTTTGATTAGTTTTTCTTTGACTGAAAGACTCCTGGCATGTGCTGTTATAAAAGTGTACATATCTGGCAGTGGTTTCATATGGTATTATCTAGTGTCGTGACCCCTGTCTTAGTTTGCATGAATATGTCTTGATGTGTTCACAAAAAGAAAAATAATCACCCGAGACCACATTTCCCAGAATCTAATTTCCCTGAATCTAATTAACAGTTGCTGTAGTTTAAAAGTTTTATTTTAATTTTAAAAATACTTTATTTTATGTATATAAGTGTTTTGCTTGTGTATATGTCTGTGTAGTATGTGCATGCTGATGCCTGCAGAGGCAAAAAGATGGTGCTGAATAGACCAGAAGTAGAGACAGTTGTGAGCTGCCATATGGGTACTAGGAGTTGAACCCAGATCCTTTGGACCAGCAGCCAGTGCTTTTAACAACTAAGCCACATCTCCTGATCTGAAATGTTTTTTTTAATAACCTTTTTAAAATCATAATATAAAAGTTTTTGTTCTCCAAAGAGATAGTTGTTTTATTAAACTGAGTCTGGATTTCTTTTTACTATCTAGTTTATATTATTACTTTAACAGTAGAAGTTTAGAGAGAGAGTGAATTGTGGGAGTAATGCTCTATGCAAGGAATCTTACCTCATAGTGCCTGAGAGAGTCCTTCACTCCCATATCCTATCCAGCTACTAGAATCACACAACTACAAACATTTAAGAATTGACGCTGCCATCCAAGCACCAACAGTGACAATAGATGCAGTTACACCACATGTCCTAAGCCATCAAAATGCAATGTTACTGTTGCTACTCCTCACAAACTCGGAACTGATGTTTTCTGTCATAGTTAACAGACACATAAATCTAATTTTTATTTCACGTATCTTTGAAGAAACTTTGATTTGTCCTTGATGAGGAATATTAATATTGTAGGAGACTTTTCCCTGTTTTCTCTTCAGGTGGCTAAAGCTTTATTAACAACTTAAGGTGGTTTTTCTTTTGTGTTAAGAAGTGTAACCATTTAATTTAATGCAAGGTGCAGTGTGGCCAACAATGATTTAGTGGAGAAAATGCACTTTTTGTAAAGTTTAGTTCCATCATGGATATAGAGACCCTTGTGTAGCATAGAGTACTCATTGGCTACAGTGCTCTTGCAAGGTATATGTACTAAGGGACTGATGTAGAACATGTAGTTATTGAAGCAAATTTTTTACTTTGCCTTCAGGTACTAGAATTAAAAAACACTGCCTAGAAAATGTTGCTCTGCATTCCCAAGGTTTGTGTAATTAGTTATACCCAAGAGGGCAGAAGACAAAGCATATTTTCTTCTTTATGAAAGACAGTGATTGGGGAGCTATCAGGATAAACATCATGATGATGTATCTTTTAATGAGTCAATAATGTTATAACTACCAAGAAATGGGTCAGTATGAGAACAAGAGGTACAACAGGGTAAGGAGTCATGAGCTTTAAATTTTTATTTTCCACTTTATTCTTTTCAAATGATTTTGGGGCTAAAAGTCGTTTGTGGGTTAGAAACCATTAAACTTTTTATGTTTGGAAATGATGTTGGCTTACATAGCAAAGCACTCTGCCAATAATACCTAAGTGACTAGCTCCATTTTTGAGAACTCTCTGAGCTCAGAATTATAACCATGCCTTACAGTCATTAATGGACCAATAAATGTCTTGGAATGAGTAACACTTTAATACAAAATAATTAATCAGATGTGTGGTTGTTTGTACCTCTTTTCTGGCACAAGTATGATCTTTGCCCCAAGAGGACTTTGATCGATGCAGTTCTTACAATGAGACCCTTAAACAAATATAAAACCTCTGTTAAACACCTAACATAATGAGCATGGCCTCGAGGGCCCAGGTTCTCACTCTAATTCTCCCACCAGCTCTGCAGATGATATCAAGCTTATCATTGTTCTTCTTTGGACCTCAATTTCATTATCCTTAATCCAATAGCGTTGGAGTAGAAATGTCAGCTTCCTCATAAATCTAAAATTTGGAAACTTGGATAAATACAATATCTATATTCCTCAGAAGTTCCCAGAGAAAGATATAATTACCTGGATTTTATGAAAAATTTATGCTCTTTCTTTTCTTTTATGAATCATTAATTTTCATGAAAAGTTGTCTGGGACAGAAGTGATTTTTCTTTAATGAGAAAAATATACTTGCATAACTATAGGTCAATGGAAACTAATGTTTCACCTAATATAAAGAATGATTATTTTCTTATCCACATTCAGAATGAAAACATGTTTCTTATAACAGTTTTAGTCATGGGAAAGTATATGTAAAAATGAAGATTTTTTTAAAAAATGTTGTTTTATGCATATGTGTGTTTTACCTGCATGTATATCTAGTACCCTGTGCATTCCAGGTGCAGGAGCCAGGAGAGGGAACCAAGTCCCCTGGAACTGGAGTTATGAATAGTTGTGAACTACCATATGATGCTGGGAATGGATCTGCAGGAACAAGTGTTCTTAAGCCATCTTTTTAACACCTCTAGAACCTTCTTCATCCTGAAATAAACACAAGTTCCTCACCCATTATGATGGCTTCTTACTTCCCTGTCAGGCAGTAGTAGCTCCTAACCTTTGTTTCTCAAGCTCAGTTCTTTTCATTTCATCTTTGTTCATCCAGATTTCTTTGCATCATGGAATGCCGTCATCCAACTTTAGGGTTTCAAAGAGGATTTTAAAGCATCTGTCTTATCTGATTGCTTTACTCTCTGTGCCAGATTGTCAATTTCCTTCTTTCTTGATTGGATATGTGAAAAGCTTCACTCCAGTATTAACAGCTGAACAATAGTTGAATAGCTTTTTTTTTTAAATGTTGTTGTTGTTGATTATTTGTCCTAGTAAGGAATATCATTACTCAAGAGTTTCTCTGTCACCTAAGACCATTTATGTTCCTCTCTTCCCCATGACTAATTTAGTCTTTTTTTCTCATGTCATAAGGTACAGTCAGCTCAATGTTGGATAATACTTTATGGCTCTCTTTGCTCTGCTGCCATCCAGGTTTGACTTCGGGTGTCAAGCATCCTCTTCTTCAAGTGGAATGCATACTTCTTCCTATTCACTTGTTTTAAATCTCACTTTCCTGTCCTCATTTCTGGTAAACTCCTCACTCACTTTGGTGTCAAATCTCTCAAACTCCATTTCACTTCCAATGTACTATATACCAGACTCCTCAGGCTAGTCTGTTTCCTGTTTCCTCGGCAACCTTCTTACTGACTTTTTAATCACCTGCTTCCCATTTTCTAACACTTGTATTTCTGGTATGTAAAAGTGATCTATGATGATCTTCATATAAAAAATTCTATGCAGTTTACAGCTGGCATCATAGGAATCCAGTTAGTTTTCATAGTTCTACATGATCTGCTTTGTGTGTGTGTGTGTGTGTGTGTGTGTGTGTGTGTGTGTGTCCTGTTTGTTTATAAGTTTGTCAAAAGTATAGTTTTCTATGCTTACTATTTTACTAAAGATTTTTTTTTAATCAGAAAATACCCTACATTTGGAATAGTTGAAAATAGACGGATTTAAAATGTGCCAAGGAAAGCTGTGAAGATTCTTCTAAAGCAAAGCACTCTTAGCTAGACAGCCTTTGTTTTCCCCAGTGTTCCCTTTCATTGGGCAGCTGTTGAGATCATGTTTTGGGAAACACGCTGGAAGGAGGCCAGAAAGAGCCACTGGAGCAAGTTGTGGGTACCGATTAAAGGTGAAATGGGATTGGTGAGACGGCTGCCCTGCGTGTGTATGTCAAGGTGTAATTGGGCTCTTGGTTTGAAGTTGAGATGTGACCAGATTGTCTGTTGACTGTATTTTAAAACCAGTCATTAAATGGTATCAAATTTGAACATTTTTGGGAGAAACTTTTGGCATTGTTTGTACTCTCCCTACTCTGTGGAGGTAGAGAGAAAGACATGTGAGTCCAAAGATCTATGGTGGTAAAATCTGAAAACCAGGGACTGGAGAGATGGCTCAGCGGTTAAGAGCACTGTCTGCTCTTCCAGAGGACCCGGGTTCGATTCCCAGCACCCACATGGCAGCTAACAACTGTCTGTAGTTCCAGTTCCAGGCAAACACCAAGGCAAATAAATAAATAAATGAATAAAAAGTAAGTTTAGAAAAAAAATCTGAAAACCACTGTAGAACAGAATATAAAACGGAATTACAGGAGTGAGACCAGATACTAGATGTTTATCAACTTTGTTGGCCTATTAAAATAACCTGTTTTAGGTTCAATGATTGTGTCTGTCACTTTTCCCTCTTTAATATTTTCTGTTGCTCCGTTCATCCTTTAGTTTCCTCTTTTCTGATTTATTAACAAGAACACTTTTAAAAGTGTATTGATCCCAGAGCTTTCCTTTTTAACTAATAGATACATTTAATACTGTAGGTGGTCTTTCCAAGTGTTACAGCTCTGGAGAGAAAGGTACTCTGGATACTGACATCTCTGGAAGAAACTGTATCTTGATTTGTCCAAAGGTAGGCTCTACCCGAAGCTGAGGTCCGATGGGAGACTGCCTCCCCATAGGATGTGACAATCCTGCTCCTCTTTGAGAAAGATTCCTTGCAACTGAACTCTGCTCTAACCACCCCTTACTGCCCCTGCCCTCAGGAGCTTCCCAGCAGAGACTCTGGTCAGCACTGAGAAAGATCTTCACCCAAAACTTTCAAGAAGGACATTTATTTGAGAAGGAAGAATCCAGGAGAGTGACTGCCTCTGCCAGGGTGGAGAAGGTCAGGTGTCAACTAAACAGGCAAAGGGGACTTCATGTAGGTGCAGTTTTTCCAGGGAGAAGATTTTCAGGAATGGAACTGGTCAGATTTTGATCCCCTTGATCTTGAACAAGTTCAGATTGTCTAGATTTCATGTTCAGGGGTTGGTTGGTTTTCTGTTTTGGGATTGGTTTCTCTTCTTTCTCAGGGATTGGTTGGTTTCATGTTCAGTTGGTCAGGGCCAGATTTTGCTCTGGTTTGGGGGCCAAAGTGTGTTTCTTTCACTGGCCTTTTTTGGCTCTAGTTTCAGGGTCAGGGTGTATTTCTTTCACTGGTTCAGGTTTCAGGAACAAAGTCTGTTTCTTGGCTCTGGTTTCAGGGTCAGGTTATGTTTCTTTGGTTCTGCTTTTAGGATCAAAGTGTTTCTTTTATTGGCTCTGGCTTCAGAGCCAGGTTGGGTTTCTTTCACTGGTGTTGATTTCAGGGCCATGGTGGGGTTCTTTCACTAGCCCTTTTACCCTACACTACTTTTGAGTTTAGATTAAAATATGTCTAACCACATGTTGAAGCATAAATCCCAGTGTTATATCATGAACATGGGACATTTGAGAGGGTAATTAGGTTTAACATGTGATAATGAGGGTGGAGCCTAATAACGGGGTTGGTGTCCTTTTAAGAAAAATGACCTGCACTCTTTTTTTTTTCTTTACCATATAAAGGTACAGCAAGAAGTTGATAATGCGAGCTAGAAACAAGCCATCTCCAGGACCTCAGTCTCAGGTGTCTTGATCTTAAGCCTCCAGAACTGTGAATAATAGGTTTCCTTCATTTAAACTGTTAAGTGAATAGTATTTTGTTAAAGTATACTGAGAAAGCTAATATTTTTCTTTTGATAATTCCTCCATATGATCAATTCAATGATTGTTCCATGTGTACTTGAAAAACAACTATGTATTATGTAACCACAAATCAATGATTAACAATTACTATAAGTACTATTTTATTGGTTATGTTCTTAGAGTGAGAAATATACACACTTGTGTGGGTGTACTTGCCTGTGAATACTTGTATGGAAGGCAGAGGCAGATACTGGTCATCTTTCATAATTACTTTTCTACTTTAGTTTTTGAGACAATTTCTCTCAGTGAGCCTAGATCTCAACATGCTGAGTATCCTGGCCGGCTACTGGTATCTTAGGATGTGCCTGCATCTGTCCATCTTTGCTTCCCTCCTGTCTTAGAGTTCTATTGCTATGAAGAAACACCATGACCATAGCAGCTCTTATAAAGAAATACATTCAATTAGGGGATTAACTTACAGTTCCAAAGGTTTAGTCCATTATCGTGGTGGGGAGCATTGCAGCAGGCAGGCAGACATGGTGCTGGAGAGGGAGCTGAGAGCTCTACATCAGATCAGTAGGCGGTGAGGAGACAGAGACACTTCAAAGCCCACCCTCTAGTGACACACTTTCTCCAACAAGGCCACATCTCCTAATAGTGCCACTCCCTGGTGACCAAGCATTCAAATCTACGAGTTTTTATGTGACATTTGTATTTAAGCCATTATGCCTCCACACCCCTAGTGCTGGACTTAAAGATGTACACAGGGTTGGTGGAGCCTTGGCTCAGGTCCTTATTCTTGGCCAGCAAACATTGTACTCACAAAGCCATCTCCCTACTCCTAAGTGTGTTCTTCAGGCCTTGAGGGTATCTCCTTTTCCACTTGGTTCATCTAGCAGTGAGGGTGTCACAGTAGAAAGACTTTTAGTGTGTTTCTCATCCTCTCTTCATGCGTTGCGTAGATTTCGGTTTTTATAAGTCATTCCTGAGAACTTGAGTCACAGATTTTTGCGATCTGTCTTAATCTGACTTGTGGCTTTTTATAGTAAAAACTGACTTCTGTTTGATGTTTAATGCTTTTGGTTTTATTTTATTTGTTTAATACAAATACTATTACTGCTGCTTCTTTAACTGTGGTTGCCTGGGGTACTTTTACTTTATTAGTCTTCTTGAATTTTGTCTTGGTGTGAATCTTACTAGATTTTATTATTTGTAAGTTAAATTGCATTTTACTGAATGAGTTTAGCTAATATTGATTTCAATTATTACATGCAAACCAGGCTCATTTGTTGTAGTTTTATGATATACCTATAATATGTTTTTCTTGGCCCATTAAAATAGCTTAAAATTTAAAAATTTAATTTGGTGCTTAGCAAAAGCTTCATATATTATGGTTAGGTCAATATCAATGGTTACGTAAATATCCTATTTCTTTTTCCTCTTTTTCAAACATCTACTAGAGTTATTAGGTAGTTTTGTTTGTTTGCTTTTAACTGTTTTTTTTTTTTTTATTAGCTTCTCAATCATCTCAAAGGAAAATCTTCTGAGTAGTGTCATTACGAACAGGTCTGGTGAAGCCTGGTCTCTACTGAAAAACTGGTACAAGATGTTCTACATTTTCCAAGCTATGATAGTAGTGTCCTACATCTACAATACAAGAGGACACAATTTAAAGGACTGACTTGAGACTTGATTCTGTTTTCCTGGGATTGTCAGTTTTTAACAGAAACTTTGGTTCCATATACTAACTATAAAATAATCAGATTATTTTCTATTTCCCTGCTTGCCTTCTCCTTTTCCTCTTAGCCTACACTTTGTCAAAATTCCTAATATATAGTATGTATCACATGCCTCATTTTCTATCTTATCCCATTTCTCACTCTTACACCTTTAATTTGTGTATTAAGAAAATTTTCATATAGTAAATACACAAAAGAATTTAACATGTTAAGTAGTTAAGTTTAATAGGAGTTGAATACAGTTTATCTTTAAGACTGCAGTCTTATAAACCATGATCCTCCTGCCTCCTCTAGCACCCCGAGGCAAAGCAAGCTACATCACATTTGTTCCAAGGAGATTACAGCGACTTTCACCCTAGGAAGTCAGGGACTTGACAGCAAAGGGCACAAATCCGTACCATTTGTCCACTCATAGAAAACTACTTGCTAACCTCCTGCCCAGTAGGCTTGTGAAAACAGGCTCACCACTCCAGAATTCCCTAATTAAGTTAATTTTTATAATTTTTTCCATGGTCTCTAAACCTACAGACAGTTTGGCTATTCCAGCTTTGGCTCATGCATCCTTTCCCTAAAGCTTGTAAACACACTGTTCTGCAGAGGCCCTACATTGCTGCTTATGAGTACTCTGAGGCAAAACTAATGCTGTTTCTCTAATCTACTCATATTTTGCCTGGAGGGACTGCATTAAGAAAATCTGATTTACTTCTCTTTTTTGTCAGTTTATTTCCCATATTGATAATCTTGAGTCATTTTTCTATGTGTCCTTACTGGTCCACACAATGTCTTATATTGCATCTTTCAATTACATGCATATTGTATCTTCATGTTGAGATTTTCATTTTATGTTTTTTTAAATAATTTTTTATTAGTTTTCTGATCCTTTCTAATATTATTTAATCCTCATTTTTATTCTCTTACTTTTTCAGTTTTGTGTTTTTATTAAAGTTTCTTCTTCCATGGATCCTATATCACACAATCATCTCCACTATTGTTTTGCTTTTTATAAATTAGATTACCTACTTTATCAATTAAAATGTTCTTTATTTGCATTCATTTCTGTTAATTTTAAATGCTATTTACTTGTGTATGTCTGTGTATGGAGTGGATGGGTGTGTGGGTGCACGAAAAAAGCCCCAGAGGCTCATAGGGACTGGGACTCTTGAGAGGTATGGATTTGTTGGAGTAGGTGTGTCATTGTTGAAGAAAATATGCAATTGGAGGTGGGCTTTGAGGTCTTAGAAGCTCAGGCCAGACCTAGTATGCCACTATAGAATTCTTAGTTGCCTCTCCAATATACATGCGTTTACATACCATCTTTCTTCCCTCTGTGGAGATAATAGACTGAACCTCTGAAACTGTATTCTAGCCCCAATTAAATGTTTTCCTTCATCACAGTTGCCGTGGTCATGGTGTCTCTTCACAGCAATAAAAATCTTATCAAGGACAGAGGCTGTGAGTACACATGCTTTGAGGCCATAAAGACATGTTCTTTTCTATCTCTTTCCTATTCCTTTGAGGCAGAGTCTCTCACTGAACCTGGAGTTATTGTTTGCTCAGCTATACTGGGAGCCAGAAAGCCTCACTGATCCTCTTGTGTTATGGGATATTTGTACACTGTGTGAAGGTGTATCACTATGATTGGCGTAATGAAAAGATGACTGGCCAGTAGCTGGGCAGGAGGGTTATGTGGTATTTTTTGAGAGAGAACAGGAAAAGAGAAGTGTGGTGATATGTTGTGTATCTAATAAAGCTTGCCTAAAGATCAGAGGGCACAGCCATCCACAGAGTTAGCCATAGAAATCAGAGAATGGTGACACACATTTTTAATCCTAACACTCAGGAGGCAGAGGCAGAGATCTGTCTGGATCTCTGTGAGTTCAAGGCCCAACAGAGTCAGGTGGTGGTAGCAAATACTTTTAATCCCAGCACTTGGGATCCCATGTCTCTGTTTCTAGTACATGGGAAACACATAAACTTTCCCTTAATCTCAGCACTAAAAAAGTTAAATCAGTAAGTGAGGTATCTTGGCAGAGAAAGCAATAAGGCAGAAGGGGGCAGGAGTTCAGTCCTTTGCCTTCCCTTCCCTTTTGGCTGAGGACTCAGAGGCATTCAGTCTGAGGATTTATGAGGAATGCCTGGGTGGGAGTAGCTGTGGCTTGTTTCTCTGTCTCTTTGATTTTTTGGCATTTTCCCCAATATCTGGCTGTGAGTTTTTAATTATAATACCAAGTAGAATTCGTGCAACAGAGAAAGACTAGGCATGTGGGAGATACTGGGAGTCATGGGAAAAACCAGCAGGTTCAAGATGGAAGGGAGGTAACACTACATGATAGGATGTAAATTATTAAGTGGGTTCATGTAGGCTATAAGAGCTAGTTAGGAACAAGCCTAAGCTATAGGCCAAGCTTTTAAAATTAATAAGAAGTCTCCATGTCATGATTTAGGAGCTGGCTATCTGGACATAAAAAGACTCATTGTACTCTTGTCTCTGCCCTGTCTTAGAGCTGGAGTTATACAGAAATTATGTCAAATTTGAGGCTTGCAATGTGCATTGGGGAGTACTAAGTGCCGTTAACCACTGAACCATTTCTCCAGCCTCTGTGTTTTTACTTTCATTATTTATTTTTAGTTTAACATGTATAGATATTTTACCTTTATATACGTCTAAAGAAGAGAGGTTTGGATCCTCTGAAACTGGAGTTACAGATGGCTGTGAGCAGCTGTGTGGGTGCTGGGGAACTAGACCCCAATCCTTTGTGGTAACAACAAATATGCCTAGTGACTGAGCTATCTCGCCAGCCCCTCTCTTTATGGTAGCTTAAGTTATGATCTTGGTGTACTCACAGTGCTTATTTGACATTATTTAGTTTAGATTATAGGCTTACATCTTCATGATGGTTTGGGGTGAGATGACATTACATTGTTTGAACTTGAAGTATATGCTTTATTTTATAGTAACTTCATATGAATTACAATGGCATGGGCCTTAGGTTTCTGTGCACGAGGTTGAGATACGTGTTGTTGTGTTGGTACTTCAATGCTGGCCTCTTCTACTCCTGTAGTACAGTATAGATTTTCTACTTGGAAGCTGGTTATTCTTTTGATTTAAATATGCTTGTTTGATTTTTAGGGGAAAAGTGAGGAGTGAGTTTTTTAGTGTTCCCTTCAACTTAGAGGTATTTTTCTTTATATTTACAGATCTTAACATTTCCCATTTCAGTTGTTTTCTGTTTTCCTGCAGGCTTTTCAAAGAGTGCCTCCTTTCTTTTTAGCCTTTATCTTTCTTGAAAATGTCCTGTTGTACAGACGGTTTCTTACACCATTAGCACATCTTTAGCTCCTTCATACAGCCAGGATGCAGGTCCACCTGTGACACACACATCTTTAGTATTGTCATCTGGTGGCTGGCTTCCTCTTACAGCCAATGGGTCACTCTCACACTTTGATCTCTAATCACACCGCTCTCTGGTAAGGTAGGATTTTGGCCATAGCTTGCTGAGATTTTTTTTTTTTTGTTTTCTATTTGTATTAGTTTTAGAGATTAACTTTGTCTTATCAAGATGAGAATTTTGGAGATTATGCTGGGCGTTTAGGGTTTATCTCATTGCAATTGCTGAATTTTAAAACTATATGTCTGAGCCATAGAAATTAAGAGCAAAAACTGTGAGGCAGGAGCAGGCAAATTCATAAATTCTTTCTGAAAATCTTCAGTGCTGTTTTGAGAGCAGATCAGGGTCTAGGTTGGTAACATATATGCCATATATCTGGGTCTGGCTAAACTGTCTAATTTCTAAAAGTAAGGAGTGAGCATTTAATTTTAGTTTTGTCATAGACCTACGTGTTAGTGTTCTGTGGTAATGAGAGAACAGGTATGGGCCTGTGGTAATGCCTTTAGTTATCTAAGAACTCCTAAGAACAGTTTGAAGCTATTTTTAGAAATAGAGAGGAACTTTCTCAGCTACATTCATCAATGAAGAGATATCTTGTCTTAATATTTTTCTATGAAAATATTTTGCAAAGCTGAAGTTTTAAAGTTTACTTCTGAACCATAATGATTTAGAGCAAAAAGTGTGAGGTAGCAGATAAATTCATCAATCGTTTCTGAAAAACGTCATCCCTTGTCTTGAGAGCAGATTGTAATAGTTTGGGTGGAAAATGTCTCCTCCAATAGGCTCATGTATTTGGACAACTTGGCCCTAGTAGATGGCGTTTCTTGGAGATTGATGGGACTTTTAAGACTTGATGGAAGGAGTTATGTAACTAGTGAAACGCTTTAGTAGGCCCAAGCTTGGCACACATGGCTCCCGCAGGCTTTACCCTTCTCCCTCTGTCTTGCTGAAAATCATTAGATAAGATCCCTAAAGCCAGTTATCAAAGTCTGTTCCCTTATTTGGCCACTGCCTCCTCCTGAGGCTGACTACCAAGGTCCAGATATTAAACTATTATAGTCCAGAAATCTAAAGGTCTGTTTGGCTATCCTAATTAACTGTCTAATCAAAATTAAACACTTCAATCTAACAGTGATTTTCTTTTTACCTTTATAACCTGCCATTTGCCCATGATCCATGTCTGTCTCCTCTTTAACCAGAGGCAGTCTTTTGTCCCTCCAGTACAAATATTCGCTCCTTCTTTGTTCTCTTTCCCTTCTCCCTAATCCTCCATCTCCAGTCTTTGTCTCTTATTCCCTGACCCTTGTCCGTCCCTCTGGAGCAGGTAAATCTTAATGGTGAAAACTTTATCTTGGACTGTCTTTTTCTGACACTGGTCCCTTCAACTAGGCGCTTCTTTGAGAGTTTGTAGCGGTTGTGTGACATTATTCTTGGGGAGATGTGAACAAACATCCACTCACCCCAAACAGGGAGCTGACAACAGATTAAAATATGGATACCACCAGAATTCAGCCTTGGTGAAACAATGAGTTTTATTGCAGTTACTTTCAGGAATAAGGATGAGGAGTTACTTACAGGAGCAGAAATAACTCACACACAGTTGTACGGATCAACGCTCACTCCAGCATAGATGACAGCTCACAAATGTTGGGATCTAGGAGCATAGGGAAGAGCCCACAGTCAGCTCAACAGACTGGAGAGTGTCCGTTCAGATTGTCTTTTAAGCACTCAGCTGGTCTCTGGTTCTTCTGGAAAACTAGGTTTATCTCTGATTATTGTTTGCAGTTTGGTTTTTCTGCGAGTGACTCTCGGTAGCCTTTACTGCTTACATGCTCTTGAAAAGGACAGAGCCTAGTGAGTCTGCTAAGTTTCAGGGACTTCTGGAAGTTTTTTTGAGTTGTTTACTTCCTGTTTTAATGGAGTTTCATTACAGGATGGAATGTCTTGCCTTCCCTCAGAACACCTTGTTGTTTCAGTAAAAGAGATAAACAAAGGTAAACATTCTGTCCTAAATAACCTGCTGTTTCACTTTCTTTCCACATTCTATGTTTTAAGATTTTTCCCTCTAAGATGAAATATTTTAAACTCAGAAGAAACTGCTATACAACGTAACTACCTCTCTCTCTCTCTCTCTCTCTCTCTCTCTCTCTCTCTCTCTCTTTCTCTCTCTCTCTCTCTCCAGTATGAGCACCTTCCTGCACCAGCTGCCTTCTGCATTTCTGCATTTCTTTCCCTGACACTATGGACATCTAACATCTAACCCTCAGTAACAGTAAGCCAGAGGAAACTGTTCCGTATATCACAGCCACATAAGAATAACTAAAACAGCCTCTCAGATAAAAGAATGCTTAAGTCAGCAAAGAGTTAGATGTGTCAGGATCTAGACATGGGCTATTTTTGTAGTATTACTGATATACTTTTGCTTATTCATTAATTTTCTTTTGGTTGTCCTTCCTGGAATCAGTTTGTAATAATAAGCACCGGCTGTTTTTTGTAATACAGATGCAGTAACAAAAGTTAATTCAGGCAACAAAACCCCATGAAAGAATCCAGTCAATGACTTTTTTTTTTTTTTTAAAGTCAAATAAATTGAACAATCTCTTGTTTTTGCTGGATTCCATGATATTTGACTTGGTGTTTTTCTCTTCATGCCAAGGGATGAGTGCAATAACAGAATGCTATGTAGGTATTTGCTACAAAGTTTCAGAATAGAATCTCAACTTTGAAGTTTTGGGTTTTTTTGTGTTTGTTTGTTTGTTTTTTTAGTTGATATGTTTCTGATCAGAGGTTGATTTTGATCAATGTTTTCCCTGTATGAAGAGTTGTTATACCCAAGAAAAATGAAGGATTGACCACAGGATTTCCTTAGATTTTCAGATTTTAAAAGGTGAGTAGACATTTTAGTCACTCAGCCACCTCAGTGACAGAATTCCCACCAGAAGCAAGTGAGGAAGGGAAAGATATCCGTGGCTCGGAGTTTGAGGGCATAGTCCATAACGATCGGTGGACAGCGAGGGTAGCAGGAGCTTGGATCAGCTGCCACATCTCATCTGCAGTCAGGGAGCAGAGAGATGGGTGTTGTTGTTCAGTGTGCATATTCTTTTTTAATAAGTACCTGTGAATTGTGCCATCCACCTTAGGGTGGGTCTTCTCACTTCAATCCAGTCGAGAAACTCAACCACAGACATGCCCAGAGGACTGTTTCCTGGTTGATTCTGATGCTGTTGACAGTCAATATTAATAATTATAGCAAATAATAATCTTTGCCCCATTAATGTCAACCCTTGTCCCTACTTGCAATTTTTACTAAGATGTTCAGTTGCTTTTTATTATTTCTGTGTTAGTCCCCATTTTAAAAATTCCTTCTCTTATTATTTTGTTCTATTACCACCAAGGTTGCCTTATCTAAATGTGATGTTTCACATTGAGGAATGGTGTAGGATCATACTCCACTATATCTGAGCCTATACTGTGTATGTGTTTACCTCAAGTAACTACAAAAAAAATAGCCTCAGATATTCTGTTGAACATTAACAGGGGTTTTTTTTTTATGTTGAAGTACTTTCTGTATCTCTAGGTTCATAAGAATACCTGTCATCAAAAACTATTGCTTTGATCTTTCACAGGCAACACCTCTGCTACTTGTGTTATTGTCTATAAATTAAATGCACTAAGATAATCAATAAGACAAGTTACATGTGAAGGATTCATTCTGTTAATTAAATTTTTAATGGGCTTTTGGGGAAGCCTTAAACGTAATTTATCTCTGTAGTAGTGTATTTCCTATACAAAGTTACATTTTAAAGTACTTGGTTGGTTCCTACTTGCTTCTGCTATATCCTATTTTGTCCCTATAATGATGTCATCTGACTAAAATGATGTCATATATATTATAGAAGACTTCAGTAAAGATAGGATTTGTTTTACTGTTAAAAAAAAAGTCGGTTGGGTGAGTGACTGCAGTCCAAAAGGACAAATTACCCTTCCACTGTATTCTCTTTGGCTCCCAGGATCTAACATGAAGCTGAAAGGTTGGTTGTCCATCTGTCCTTCTGTCAAGTCCCTAGAGAGGGAGATGAGAAGGCTAGACATTCTTTCAACACTGTAACTCAGGATGTCAGTCTGTTCTAGAGTGTTCTCTGATATAGAGATTTCTGAAAATTCTCTAAACATAGACTCCAGCTTATGGTCTAAATACGTATTTTCTTCCTTTCTTGTTAGAGTCCTTTCCAGGCCATGTCCATGAACTCACATACATTCTCACAGACCCATCAAGGGCAGTTGGTACCCTGAAGTGGATGGTGAGGAACCTTTATCATCTGGGTAATTAAGATAATATTCCAGAAAAGTGAAGGGAGAAGCACAGTCTAAAGCATTTGTCCTGTGATTTCTCTAGTTCCATCAAGGCACCAGTGAAATGAAATTGGAAGGACCTCAAGGAGGAAAAACGTGTTGAGAGGTTATTCAGTGATGATAAAATTGTGACAAGAAGAAATAAGCTACTTAGGTTCTAGCTTTGGTTTCCTTTCTGCTTCAGAGAAAGAATCTGTAAGATGGTTAGCAAAAGAGCGCTGGCACTTGCTAAGGGGATTATGGCATTTGAATGGGGGAGTCCCCTGGATTATCTATGAATATGAAGTAGCCAGAAATGTTACAGATGTTTTTGAAACCAGGTTAAAAAATGCAACCTACAAGGAGACTTTTATTTTGTAAACTACACCAAATAATGAGTTATTTGAAGAAATGAGCCATTATCTTTCTCTTTTCTGTTTTATTTCTTATCACTAAATCTTATTATTTTTCTAATGCATTTTATAAACATTGAAAAGTTATTGAAAAAATAAAAATAGAAGGAGAAAGTTTTCTCAACTCTAGCCCTACAATGCATCTCCTCTTCTCATTTTGTGCTAGAGACTTCTGTTTACCTATCCCTATTAACATTCATACATCACTCAATGTTTTTATATGCACAATTATTCAATTTGAAAGGTCAACTATAGAATTCTTCAACAAAATGGTAACAGGAAATAACCTGGTATACTCTCACACAACTCCCTTCTGAGGTTTGCCATTTTTCTGGTTTGAAATTCTTTCTTGGGGGTTTTCTACAAATGGGATTCTGCAGTCCTGATAAGCCTGACTCCAAAGGTAAATTCTAAAATTTAAATGAGAGAGATTATAAATCAAAGAGACAGAGAAAGAGATAAGAAGGAGATGGAGGGAGAGAGACAAAGAGACATTTAGAGAGATGGGGAAAGTGGGAGAGAGAAGTGAGTGCATATTATGTTTGTAAGGAGGCAGTCAAATAAAGTCTTTTGGTAAAAATATTGAATAGTAAATTAAAAGAAAAAAGATAAGTAGGAAAATGATATAAATGTATATTTTTTGCTGACAATCAGAGAGAAATACTTAAAACAAGACAATACTTTTGTCTGTCAAGTGGCAAAGAATAAAAGAATGCTAATGTCTGTTTTTCTTTGTGTATCTTTTAAAGGCCCTGTGTTAAAAAGCATGAGCCCCCAAACCCCCAAGGTTATGGGGGTTGCAATGAGGATCCTTTAAAAAGTAGGGCCTGGTACATGGAATTTCTGTTCCTGTGAAGAGGCCTTTGAAGGAGATATTGGGTTTCTGGTCATCTTATGCTTCTTTTTTGATTTCTGGATGAGATAAGATGAGCAGGCTTTTGCTGCCACACATTTTTGTCATGATGTACTGCAGACCCAAAAACCATGAGGTGTGACCATAAAGCCTCATGAACTATGAGTCAAAATAAAAGTTTACGATTATTAAATTGATTACCTCATGTATCTGTTGCAGTCATGAGAACTCATCAATATATGGGTATTAACAATGGCATAAAAGCATTATGGGAAAGGCATAGGTGTTTTAATATTTCTGGTTCAAAACTCAGTAATAGGGCAAAGTTTAATAAAGTGATTATTCCCTGATTAATCACAAATAAAATATTAGCAATTCTCCTATAATAAAAATGTATGAAAGTATAACATTGCCTGTAGTTATAAATTTTAATGTGGTTTTAGTAGTTTAACATTGGCAATAACTAAGATATCTAAAATACTAAGTGATTCATAGCAGATCCATGCAAATATTATGTGAATAATGATGTCAACTTTGTATATAAGTTATATTTATATCTATTTCTAAATATTCATATAAAATATATTTATCATATTTATTTATAAAAATGTTTACAATGATTAAATGGAAAGCCTTTGATTTAAAAAATTTATCATCAGTATGGTCCCAGAAGATGACTTCTTCTTAACAGTGATTTAATTTGACTTATAGGATTATGTATGACTTTTGGGGTTTTTGTTTATTTTTAATTTAATTTTTATTATTTATTTTATTTTACATAGAAAAAAAGGGCTTTATTTTCTAAAAAAACAAAATAGAATAGAATAGAGTGACAAGAAAAGAAAAGAAATATGTAACAATGCCATTGTGTAGAATGAATAGTGTTGAGATTGAATGAACAGCAGAAGACTATACTAAATATAATTTTCAGATCCCAAGCTGTTCAGAGGTTGTGGTTTGAAGCTTGAGTGTTATTCACTTTTGTTTTTTAATCCACTAATGAGTGAGTACATCCCTTGCTTACCTTTCTGGGTTTGTGATATGTATGACTTTTTAAAGTAAGTAAATTCATTATTTTTTATTTAACTGAAACAGGACTACAGTATTATAGAGAACTTGTCATTGTCATTCCAAATCATTTTCTTTATAGCAAATCACACTCATTCTTAACTCTTTCTGAATTTCTCAGAAAGAGAACCTTAAAAGAATAACACTAAATTTTATTTGGAATAACAGGAAAGCCAGCATCACCAAAACAATTATGCTCAACAAAGAACCTCAGGGGGCATCACCATTCCCCACTTCTGAATTTCTCTTGATTTGTCTTAGCCTTTCTGATTCCTCTAAACAACATAATCTCATCCCCTTGCTGGCCCTGTAGATTTCTCTGTATCAGAGACACATCATCCTGAATTCTTTTGAAATGTCTCCTTTGACTTAGCTCCCAAGTTCTCAAGGGAACATTTTAAAATGATATGCTCAATGCCAATAAAGCTTCTTGTTCAGCATTTTCAAACTAAATAACTGTTATTTCAATGCTTTTTGATACACAGTAAGGAATACCCACAAATACCATATTTTATGTGTAAATGTAGTTCTATGGGACTATACCTTTCTTATAGCTTATGACCATTTAGTGATTGGATTAGATTTAGAGCATTTGAAATTTCTCACAGGCATATTCTTCACAGTAGATTTCATCTCTCTTAACTGAGGAAGGTAGTCAGCTTGGATTTTGTATAATCACATTGGAAGAGATTTTAAAATGCAACGAGATTTGCAGGTGATTAAAAAAATAGATAAATATAGGCATACAGGAGGGTTTCCATGTTTTGTCTCAAATTCCAGAGTTGGAATGGTTTTTAAAAGCATCCAAATGCTTTTTGATAGACTGCAACCTTCAAGTGTTTTCTTGATATCCAGATACTTCTCCTTGAGTTTTGTGTAGCAAATAAAAATGTTATTGTCTTTTCTTTTAGATCTACATTATTATGAGTGGGGTGCTTCTATCTTACATTATTAATGAGGAAGTGACCAGCGGTCAATTTACAAAAAATTACCTTTAAATTCTGTTACAGTTTAAATTATTTTACTGGATAGAGTTTTCTTAATTGTTTACAACTTCATTACCTTCGCTGGACCTTGGTTCTTGAGAGTGACTTATCATCATTGCTTAAACTTGGTGACAGTCCCAGATTGTTTACAGCCATTTGGTGTATAGGATTCTCAAACTCATACTTATTTTTAAGACAAGTCAGCATGATTATACAGTTTATTTAGGTAAATATGCAGCAGTCTAGAAAAGAAGTAACTCTCCTCAAAAGCTGAATTGCTGAGCTGGCTTTTCCTGAGTGGAAAAAGGTGTTTGCTGCCAAAACTGACAACCTAAGTTGAGTCTCCAGGACCCATATGGTAGGAGAGAACTAACTTTCACAAGCTGTCCTCTGGCTTACACATGTGTTCTGTGGTGGGAATCTTACCATAAATAAATGAATGAACAAATAAATAGACAAATACATAAATAAATGTGATAATCTAAAGACAATTTTATTGTTGATGGTGAGAAACATATTTGGTTAAAAAAAAGAGGAGGGGTCAAATTTTTTTTTCTATAAATATTCCAAAAGAAATATCTCCATAATACAGTGGGAAATACACATTTTTATAGCTCCCAAAGTACAAATACTCTTTCAGAAAGTAGGTATGGAATCTGTCAGCAAAGGAACCATTCAAATTTTGGGAAAGTAAAAGAACTTAATTCTAAGTTAGTAACTAATACAAAAGCAATGACTTATGGCCTTTTTCAGAGCACATACTCATAGACAGAATACACATGAGGACATGCATACATTGGTACATGACAAATGTTCAATGACTGGAAAGTAGGCAGGTACTAAAATCTAATCTTTTAGGTTAAAAGAAAAGACCATTTAAATGAGAAAAGAAGAGGAAAAGGTCAGATGGCCTGTTTATGTGGTTATGTAGTCATGGAGATTACCTACAAGAAACATTATCTACTTTAGGGATCAATTGTACATGATTTGCAAGAGATGGGGCCCATAGGGATACAATGAGAGATCTTGAGGTAATGAGGGCTCTAACCCTCTATTGATTTTCTTGAGCATCACTTTCAATTTTAGAGAAATAAACCAACAAATCATTTTTAAAAAGTAAATGCTATATTTCGCTTCCTCATTAGTGTCTGTAAGTACAGCTCTCCTGTATCCTTGAAGTAGCCTGGGTCTTCACCTTAATGAATAAGCCATGGTTCAGTTTGTAGCACATGTAGTTGTAAAAGAAAAGATAAAAGGCATAATAATGGATGGAATCCATATTGTTGTCCATAAATTAGAAAGGTTCTGCTTTGCATTTGTTTAATGTGTTATTGAGTATTCCTGAAAGAGACTCATCACTTGCCATTATGATAGAAGGAGTTCTAACTGCTATCTCTATTAATTCTAGTTCTAGCTTAAAATCATACAGACACCAAAACCATTTCAAACAACATGAACAAATAAAAAAAGAATACAACAACAAAAACAAACAGCAAATAGACAAACATAATTTATAGTGTATCAGGCTCTTCTAGAAGTTAGATATATACTATCTATTCCATTAAAATATATGACATCTAGTCATGACATTTCTATTTTATCATATTTTCTTGATTAGAAATAAATAGGAGAACATGGCCTACAGAATCAACTAAGCAGAACTCATAGGGACTCTTAAAGACTAAGTGGCAATCACAGAGCCTGCATGGGTCTATACTAGGTCCTCTGCAAATGTGTTGTGATTGTTTAGCTTGAGGTTTTATGGGACTCCTAGCAGTGGGAGTGAGGGTGTCTTTGACTCTTTTGTTCACTATTGGAACCCTTTTCTTCCTACTGAGTTCCTCATGCAGCCTTGTACCTAGTATTATTGCATCTTGTCACACCATTTTCAGTTGCTATCTCTGGGAAGCTACTTTATCTGAAGAGAAATAGAGGAAGAATAGATCTGGGGGAGAGGTGAGGTGAGATGGGGAATTGGAGGAGCAGAGGGAGGGAAGGATGTGGTCATGATGTATTGTAGGAGAGAAAAATAAATAAAAAGAAAAAAAATAAATAGGCATGGGTAGTGTAAGACTCTTCTTCTGCACTGGATAGCTTATAAATGAGCAACTAGCTTGTTGTCATTTTCAAATCAAGTTCTCAGATGTTTACCTTTTTTAATGACAAGATATGATTCATGATCAATTTCTACCTTATATTTTTATCTCATAAACATAAGCACCATTATTCAGATGGTAGGGCTATATTTAGGAATGTACACATATATACATACATATACATGCATGAAACAAATGAATGAAAAGAGGCATGAATATGAAGGACATGGGGAGGAGATCTATGGGAGAGTTTGAAGGGAGAAATGTGATTATATTATAATCTCAAAAATTGAAAAAGCAAAGGTCTCTATTGTTCTTTCTCTTTTATGACCACATTGGAAACAAATTCCTCTGTGACCTGTCTCTCAATCTGGCTTACTTCCTCCACTTTTGTATTGCACTCACCTTATTCAAACTTGTAATATTTTGTACATATACAATTTCATTAGTTTCTTTTTTTTTTTACTAATTTCTCATTTTCTGGTTTATCCCTCATTGCAAAAAATAAACTCCTTTTTTATATTTCAGTTTCTTCTATAACATAACACAACACAGTGCTGATGTCAATCCGATGTTCTGACATTTGACATTTGTTAACTATTTATTGGCGTTTATTAACCAATCTTTCCTGACTCTCTCCTGTTTACTGCCATAGGAGGGGAATTAATATAAGGGAATAACACAACTTAGCATCAGTCTCTGGCCTGTTGTAGAATATTACTTTAACTAGGCAAAAATCTGTTACATTTGTTTATGCTGCATTTGTGTAATTATGCAAAGATGTGTTGCTTTGCTTGCCTAAGGCTTCTGATTGGTCTAAAAAAAAATAAGTGAACAGCCAATAGCTAGGTAGTAGAGGAAAAGGCAAGGCTGACAGGCAGAGAGAATGTGTAGGAGAAAGAATTAAGGATGAAAGAAGAAGAAGAAGAAGAAGAAGAAGAAGAAGAAGAAGAAGAAGAAGAAGAAGAAGAGAATTAGGGAATAAGAGAGAGAGAGGTGCCCAGGGCCAGACAGTCAGATATGAAGTAGGACATATACAAGGAAAGAAAGGTAAAAGCCCCCAAAGCAAAATGTAGATGTAGAGAAACAGGTTAATTGAAGTTCTAAGAGCTAGTGAGACAAGCATATGATAAGGCTGAGTATTCATCACTAATATAAGTCTCTGTGTCTTTATTTGGGAGCTGGTTGGCGACCCAAAAGGAAGCCTGCTACATTGTCCTTAAATAATTTAGAATTTAGGCAGAAAAAAGTACACGAGTTGGTGATTATTAGGCTAATATTTTTCATGTTCTAAAAGCAGCATGTACAAGTCCTGGGAGGTTTTGAGAGGGGGCTATCAAGACTGAATACTGATATAATTCAGATTGAGAATCTGTGGATTAAAGCTGACCCCCACAATAGAAGATATAATTTGAACAGGCACAGAGATATGATTAATCCAAAGAAAGCAATGTGCTGATTCAGGGGTCATGAATAGGAGCAACCCACAATTACAAGATAGCCAATTTAAGTGTAAACTATTTGGAAGAAGAGGTCAACCTCCTGGATCAGTACATGACCCTACTCCAGAAGAGGAAAAGAGGAAGACACATTACCCCTCAAGAAAGCATGGTTACTGGGGAGCTCATGGAAGTGGAGTGGGGGAGAATAGCACCTTCTCTGTCTCTCCCACACTGGCCATTTCTTGTAGAGGGAGACACTCAGTTATAGTTAGTTCTCATCATGCCTCTTTTAAGCAAACACAACCTTCTCTTTTCTTTTGTACTCTAACCTGTTTCCATAGAGGAACTGGTGCTGGCTTTGTAAAACTAGGAATAAAGAGGGTTTTTTTTTTTTTTTTTCCCATAAGAGGAGCAGAGCCTCATAGTTAATTCATGAGTCATCATTGACACTTTTTCCTGTATGTTAAAGTTACTCTAAATTGTGCAGAGTCAAAGTGAAGACAGTTTTCATAAGAACAGGATAATGGATCTAGCAGTGTGGTGCTCTTGGTAGAATGCATGTCCAATATGTATAAATCCTTGTGCTTTAGTCTAAGCACCAGCTGGAGTAAAAAGAAATTTCACTTTCAATGTCTAGAAGGATTCTTTGACCTATGATTCACCATGATTTACGGTAAAATCAAGGAAAGAACTTTTGGTAGTGAAGAGTAGAGGCTATGCTAGAGAAGTGATGGGTAAGGTGTGGACCATAGAATTCTGGGGATATCTGAGACTCTTTCCGGGCATGCACAAGGTAAAAATGACTTCAATAATGATCATAAAATGGTATTTGGCTCTGTCACTGTACTGACCTTTGTAGTAATAGTTCAACATCAGTGGTTTATAAAGAATTGGTCTCTTGGCCAATGGCAGCAAATTGAGCTAGTAGTATTCCTCGCTGATACCAAATACACAAAACCAGTGTCATTTAGAAAGTGTTACATGAAACAGTTCAGTTTTGTTGCAATGAGTGACAAGCTGAGCTGGCCAAACTTTTACTTCAAGAAAACACATTTTTGCTTGAAATGGTAACTATGTTTATTCAGATTTCAGTATTTGATCAACATTTTACCAAAATAAATGACATGATCCTGTTTCTTTGGATTGAACAATAGACAGTATTTATTGCAGGTAGAAGAAAATTAATCTTTCAAGGAAAAATTTAACATTTGGAAAATTTACTCCTACACCATGAGAATAATAGCTGGCTCAGATTTGTCAGAAGTTGGAGCTGAGGATGGGGAGATGAAATCAATGGTTAGGAGTACTTACTGTTCTCAGTGAGGACACAAGCTCAATTCCTGTCAATATGGCTTCAGGGGTTCCAATTCTCTTCTGCACACCTAGGGTTCTTGTTTTCACAAATGTACACACCATCAATAAAAAATAAAATAGAGCTTAAAAAAGAAGTTAGATCTAAGTTTTAAATATTAATTTGAGGTCCATCAAATAACTGTAGTGGTGATGTGAATTGTTAGTATTGTCAACTTGACAAAATCTGGACTTACCTGGGAGACTGGCCTCTGGGCCTTCTTGGAGAGATTATCTTAAGTATGTCAATTGATGTGGGATGAGTCATCTTACGTGGGCAGGACCATTTCCTGGCAGGAAATCCTGAACTCTATTAGTTGGAGAAGGCAAGCTGAACATTGGCATACATTGCTCTCTTCTGGGATGATGGGACTGGTTGCTTAAAGTTCCTGTTGCTTTTCCTCTATGAACTATACTTCACTTGAGAGCTTCTTTAAGTTGTGGAATTTTGTCTCAGCAGCAGAGAAAGAAAGGAAACAGATGAGTATGATGCTGCTTAGCAAGGATGGTGCACTGAGACTTTAGAGCTGATTACATGTCAGGGGACACTGGCCAATGACATCTGCACACTCACACGTTATATAAAATCCTTGCTCAGAAGCAGAACTTTACATTTTCCTATGCAGAAACACTGTATCACCTGACTTTTGCAATAAAAAGGAAGGTGGGCAGTTCTGCATAAGTACTGTTGTCAGTTGCCAGCTAAGGAAATCGACAGTGTTTACAGATGTGAAGGTGAGAGGACCAGTGCCCTGTCCAAACCCCTTTGTAGCTAAGAGCTGTTCCGGCCACAAATGCTTCTGAAACATGCTCTTTCCTCTTACATATTCTTGCAATGTGCAGGAAGGAAGCCATCTTCCTTTTTGCAGAAACTGCATCTTACAGATTCATGTCCCACCTGCTCCAGCTTCTCAATGGCCTCATCAACATATCATGAGCTGTAGCAGAATGACTGTTACCAGAAAATCACTTCATTCAGGATGCCATCTCAGTGAACTTCAGTACTTGGTTGTTCCTCACTTAATGGTTTGAATATACAGAATGTATATTTTATAGCGTATTCTTTTATCACATGTTCATAGACTATTTTGTAATATTTTCTTACATATTATTGTCTTTCCCCATTTATAATGTAAGGAGAGCTGTGACATGTTAACTTGTACAAAATTAATAAATTTATATTATAATATTTATTGGAGGTGAAATGATCATTTATAACCCTAGACTATAACATTTTTATCATTTTTTTTCTTCTTTTTAATTTAAAAGCTTTTTTAAACATATCCACCATTGTTTCTCCTCCCTTCTGTCTTCCAAGTCATCCCCCAGCTTCCCTTCACCCCATTCCCCCATTCATTTCTCAGAGACAGTAAGGACTCCCAGGGTGAATCAATGCAGTCTGGCATATCCAGTTGAGGTAGGACCAAGCCTCTTTCCCCAGGATCAAGGCAGAGCAAGGTGTAGAGAATGGGCTCCAAGAAGCTAGTTAATGCACTAGGAATAAATTCTGGTTCCACTGCCAGAGGCTCCATAAACTGCCCACACCATTGAGCTGTCATTAACATTTACAGGGCCTAGATCAGTCCCATGGATGTTCCCCAGCTGTGAGTTCAGAATCAGTGAGCTCCCAATAGCTTAGGTCAGCTGTCTCTATGGGTTTCCTCACCATGATCTTGACCCCTTTGCTCATACAGTCTCTCCTCTATCTTTTCACCTGGACTAAGGCCTCAACTCAGTGCTTAGCTGTGGATCTCTGTACCTGCTTCCATCAGTTGCTGGATGAAGAAGGTTTTATAACAACAGTTAGCAGGGTCATCAATTTATTATAAGGGAAGGTCAGTTCAGGCACCCACTCCACTATTGTTTGGAGTCTTAGTTGGGGTCATTTTTGTGGGTTTTTGGGTAATTTCTTAGTACTGGGTTTCTCTCTAACCCCATAATGACTCCCTCTATCAAGATATCTCTTTCATTGTTTTTCCTCTCTGTCCCTCACCCAACTCAACCACCTCATTCCCTCATGTTCTCTCCACAACTTTCGTTAATCCCTCCCCTCTATGGTCCCAATTTACACAGGTGATCCTTTCTATTTTTCCTTCTCAGGGTGTCCATGGTTGTCTTTATTAGGTTTCTCCTTGTTATCTAGTTGCTGTGGGGTTGTGGATTGTGAATGCTTATTATTTACTTTATGTCTAAAACACACATATGACTGAGTACATACCATATTTGTCTTTCTGGGTCTGTGTCACCTCACTAAGGATTTTTTTTCTAGTCTATGCATTTGCCTTCAAATTTTAAGATGTTATTTTTTTAACTGCTCTGTAGTATTCCAATGTGTAAATGTACCACAATTTTTAAATCTACTCTTCTTGAGGGGCATCTAGGTTGTTTCCAGGTTCTGGCTGTTACAAATAATACTGCTATAAACATAGTTGAGCAAATGTCTTTGGGGTAAGAATGTGCATACTTTGGGTATATGCCCAAGAGTGGTATTGCTGGATCATTGGGTAGATTAATTTCCAGTTTTCTGAAGAACTGCTATATTGATTTGCAAAGTGACTGTTCAAGTTTATATTCTCACCAGCAATGAAGGAGTATTCCCCTTACTCCACATCCCCTCCAATATAAGCTGTTCTCAGTATTTTTTTTTTTTATCTTAGCCATTTTGACAGGTATAAGATGGTATCTCAGAGTTGTTTTGATTTGCATTTCTCTGATAGCTAAGAATGTTGAACAGTTCTTTAAGTGTCATTTAAACATTTAAATTCTTCACTTGAGATTTCACTACTTAGCTCTGTACCCCATTTTTGAAATTGGATTATTTGGGATTTTTTTTTTTGACCTCTAGTTTCTTGAGTTCTTTATATATTTTAGACATCGGTCCTCAGTCAGATGTAGTGTTGGTGAAGATCTTTTTCCACTCTGTAGGCTGTTGTTTTGTCTTATTCACTGTGTCCTTTGCCTTACAGAAGTTTCTCTGTTTCAGGAGGTCCCATTTATTAATTGTCACTCTCAGTGTTTGTGATACTGGTGTTATATTTAAGAAGTGATCTCATGTGCCAATGCATTCAAGGTTATTTTATTTTCACTCAGGTTCAGTGTATCTGGGTTTACATTGTGGTCTTTGATCCACTTGGACTTGAGTTTTGTGTGGAGTGATAGACATGGATCTATTTGCACTTTTGTACATGCCACCATCTGGTTATGCTAGCATCACTTGTTACAGAGGCTTTCTTTTTTCTATTTTATATTTTTGGCTTCTTTGTCAAAAATCAGGCAGTCATAGATGTGTAAATTAATGTCAGGGTCTTTAATTTGATTCCATTGATCCACATGTTTGTTTTTATGGCAATACCAAGCTATAGCTTTATAGTAGAGCTTGAAGTCAGGGATGGCGATGCCTCCAGAAGTTCTTTTACTAAATTGATTGTTTAATCAATCCTGAATTTTTTTGTTTTTTATATGAAGTTGAGTATTGTTCTTCTGAGATCTGTGAGGAATTGTGTTGGTATTTTGATGAGGATTGCATTTAGTAAAATTGCCATTTTTACTATTTTGATCCTATCTATCCAAGAACATGGGAGATTTTTCCATTTTCTGATATCTTCTTCAATTTTTTCTTTCATAACTTAAAGTTTTGTCATATGGGTATTTCACTTCTTTAGAGTTACCCCAAGATATTTGATGTTATTTGCAGCTATTATAAAGAATGATGTTTCCTTGTTTTCTTCAGCCCTTTTGTTCCTTGTGTATAGGATGGCTATTGATTATTTTGAGCTAATCTTGTATCTTGCCACATTGCTGAAGGTATTTATCAACTGTAGGAGTTTCCTGGTAGAATTTTGGGAGTCACTTATGTATACTATCATATCATCTACAAATAGGGAAAGTGTGACTTCTTCCTTTCCCAATTAAACAAGACGAACGAAATTGTGTTAAATCTTCTGTAATTTAACTTGTTTGCTCTTTATGCATACTTCTGTATTTTGTTTTCTATAGTGGTATTCCTGAAGTTTTTGGTTATTCACTGAAGATTTTCTTAGGTTCACAAATGTATGCTACAAATAATTTTGATTCTTTCCTACTGTACATTGTGCCCAACAGAGACTCAGAAGCTGCATGGAAATTAAGTGCAAGATATAACTGAAAAAGTGACTTAGACATTTTAGTCAGGTAAAGATGGCCAGAGAATGGACATGCTGTGGGTTAAGGATGCTTTGCTGAAATGGAATTTTGACTACAGAAGAATACTTGACAGATTTAATTCGCTGACTGTTATCCCTCCATTAGACTGGCTGTCTTTGGTGAGTAAGCATTTTTACTTTTTTGGACCTGTTGGGATTACTTGGACAGCTGGGGGCATATTCAAGTTAGTAAATAATTTAGATTTATCTAATTTTTATTCTGCTATCAAAACATGACAATGACCTCATTTCAGAATATTATGTAAAGTATTCTTAAAGTTGGACTAATTTTTTTAAGTCAAGAGAGTCAGTTATACATTCCATTTTTATTCAAGAAACTGTCTAGCAAGTTTTCTGAGTTATTTTCTAAGTTCTTCTGGCTAGCCTTTCCTTTTGCACATTAATACCATTGTATATAAGTACAGCTGGTCATTAATCTGGGGGTATTAGTCTTTCAAACATTCACTCCTCCAAACTATACACTAGATTTGCTCTTGTCTGGATGACATTTAAGCAGTTTGCTTGGACATAATACATCTTCAGCACAGCATGAGAATGCATTTACTAAGAGCTTTGATTCTTTAGTTCAGATGGGGAAAAAAGCAAACTTCCTTCTCTCTTGAGATGTTTAGATTAAATTTAATTGATTTTTAAAATATGTTAGCATAATGGCAGCACTTTAAAGTAAATGAACTTCTTATATTTTTTGGTATAAAGTGGGTTACATTGAGGGATTGATATTTTAAGCTTTGAAATTGTGAAGTACCAAAGAGATTTCTTTTTTTCGACTTAGAGAGTAAACAGCACCCTTGGATCAGATTTATAATTTATGTTGCTGAAGTTTGAACAGACATTAACTTGCTTCTGGGAAGGAAGGCTTTTACTTTGAGGGACTTGAACTGATCAGCATTTTCATAGGATACCATTAGAAACATATGTCTTGTCTAGCTAATGTAAGTTTATTGACTTAAAATGTAGAAAGAAATCAATAGTGTTTTGGAGACATAGAGGAGATGGTTAGAAGTTCCATTTGTGAACATGATGTATGCTTCCTGCCTGGGCCATGGCTCTCAAGCTGTGGTCCTTAGATTATCAGCATCAAACTCACCACTTATGGATGTGAAGTTGAGTATAAGAATTCCTTATGGAAAATAATGCTGCTTTCATAGAGTCTCTGTGTAAAGTATTTAACCTCAAACTGTCTAGCAACCAATACTTGATTAGAGTCTTGACACTAAAGTAAGATTTTTTTTTTAAGACACGAGGTTTCCACATATCCTTCTGGACACTCTTTACTTCTGTCTCTGAGTAGGTAACAATAGACAGTTCCATAACTCTTGCATGCCAACTTCTTCTCTGAACAGCCACTTTTACTGGATTAAAATTAGATGTTGTATCTTTGATTTCATTTGCATTTGGTGGATAGTTTTTGTCAAAAGTGCATTGTCCTCTCTTGTGTAAAGTCTCATTTGACAAGTTATTTAGACTTTCTCCCTCTTCTTAAATTTCTGCATCTATTTCTCTTTGCCCTCACAATTATTTTACTTTCTTCAGAGAACTTGACATATTCAACATAGTGGAATTTTTTTCTTCTGGGGAAATAGAAAGAAAAATTGAATAGGCTATCATCATATTTGTTTAAGGCCTCATGTCTTATATTTTGCTTTCTCTTATGTATCTCATATGTAAATTTATATATCCTGCATATATTTCTCTATGTATCTTTATTATGTTATTTTCCCAAGAGGCTTGCTGTATACACAGATTTTATTTGAAGGCCCCTTAAATCCTTTTTGCAAAATAGACAGACAGTACAAGTCAACTATCAAGGATAGCACAGCAAAAGATTGTCCTGGAGGCCAGTGAATAACAATCCATGAATCAGAGATGCATAAAAGAAAAATGTGATATCTGATTATTATTATACTACCAGAGTAACCATTTGTTTCTAGTCAGATCAGTGATTGAACATTTACTAGTGACAGTCAATATGTCTTGGTCACATGATAAAGTCCTTACCAAAAACAGTACTGCACATGGATAACAACGGCAAGCAGATTTCAAAAGCTTTTATGTGGGGTTCATATATAAGAGAGGGTCAATGATGAACTGGAGCTATTTCTCAGTCAGTACAGTGCTTCCCTACAAGTGCAATGACCTGAGTTTGCCCCATAGAACCCATGTAAAACAAAGCTAGGCTTGGTGCTGCACATATGACCCCAGATCTAGGGAGGCAGAAGCAGGCAGATACCTGAGACTTGCTGCAGCAAGACTATCCTACTTGGCTCATTCCAGCCAAGTGAGAGACACCATCTCCTTAAAATAGGCTCCAGAGCCTGAAGAATGATACCCAGAGGTTGTCTACACACACACACATGCTCCTATAGCATACAAACACACAATAAGTTTATGAAATTAAAATATATCTAAATATTTACATCAAAAACTGAAACACATTGAGGGATTAGCAAGAATCTTAGTGTCTCTGGAAAATTTTAAGGTTTGGTTCAACATATTGATGAAAATTTGATGAAAAGATACAGACAACTTGAATCTTTGACCTTCTATAATAATATCAGGTGAAACCACATAAGGAAAATGGAACCTGAAAGGGTAATTACCATTGAGATTAGGACTTGTTTGTATATGGCCGTTCACTGAGAGCTCCCAGCTGAAATTCCCAAGAGACCAAATGAGTCTTAATTTTGTTGATTATTTAATCAACCAGCCCGCCCGTCCTCCATCCCTATCCCTCTGCCTTCCCTCTCTCTTCTCCTCCTTCTCCCTCTTATCTTACTTTCCCCAAACACCTTGCTTTCTCCATTTGTATCATTTTCTAGGGAGGGTGGATATATTTCTCCTCAATTGTTGAGAATGCTGACCGATCCCTACATAGTAAATCTCATTTTTGATTCCCTCAGAGCCCTAGTGTTTCTTGGTAGGGAGTCAGATACAGATGCCAGTCCACCAGACTCCCTAAGCACAGAGTGTTAATGTTCACCAGCCATTGGGGCCATTGTCTCTGGTGAAATAATGCTCACTAATCAGTCCTGTCAGTGAGTGAAAACTTTAGAGAAAAGTGTTCCATTTGTCTAACATTTTTTTTGTTTTTAGCTTTTTCTTAGGTATGAAAAAATTACTTCTCTAAGAAAATCTTAGATATTTATCAACAATCACTTTAAAATTCATGAAATATTTACAAAAAAATTTTTAAAATGATGCAGGATCACAATGCAATACAAATCTATGGTGTACTCACTCAGTGCAATGTGATCATAAATATCTGCAGAAAAGAGAAATAAATAGAACAATACCAAAAAGGGAGAAAAGACAAAAAGCCAATTACTTTTTAAAGAGTTTAAGCAGCCCATAGCAAACTTCCGGGTGGCATTTATGCATCTACACATAGTTGTGGCAATAACAATGAAAGAAAAGAGTCATGAGCTTGAGAGGCCACGTGGAGGGTAGACGAAAGACATCGGAGGGAGAAAGGGGAGGGGGGTAAATAGATACAAAACTGCTGGCCAAGCTCTAGAGCGTGGGAGCTGTGGGAACCCTGGCAAGTGGCCCACTCCCGTGAGGCAACAGCACAGTAGACACCATTGAGTGACATTCTGTCAAACTGGAGTGTGCTCACCCAATGTGAGTGGTTCTGATAAACATGGCAATCCCAGTTTTAGAAATTCCTAGTTATATGTTCCATGGCACCCCATCTTTACTAATCTTCAGATTTTAGTTGCTAAAATATAACAGTTATGTTTGTTTGTTTATTTTTCACTTCGAAACTAAAGAAACTGAAAGAGCAACACATGATGGCGTGTATCTGTGTTGACCCCTGTCATTTTCAGACTGGGAATTATGAGCTAAATTTTAAACTTGAAAGTTTTCTTGTTGTTTGTTTGTTTGTTTTTATTTTGCTTGTAGCCTTCGACTTGGACTTAGTCTTTATTCCTTATTCTTAAAATGTAGTCTTTTGACATTCATTATGCACCAGGAGGCTTAAATCAGATAGAAAAGGGCATAAAAGTCCTTGATTGGGACCCCAATCTTTATATATTGGAAGAAGAAATCAATTGTTCTTCCCTCTGATTCCCTCTTTGGATGCTCTTTGGCCTCCTGGCTCCAGGCATCAGTGTTGGTACAGGGTGAGCCTTCTTTATCTGCCACTATTTGATTTATTCGCTTTCCCTAAACCTAGGTCGAGGTTTGGAATTGAAGAGGCTCAGAGCAAAAACGTGACATTGGCTTCTGGGTTTGTTGAGGTTTGTTCTAGAGAAAATGCATTTCAAACAGCTCTCTGATCCTCAGGTACCCAGTAAATTCTCAGCTCTTTGCAGTTGGGAACACAATGCTATCCACACTAGTCCATTAAGCCAGAGCTCTATCTTTTACACAATTCATATTTTAAACTTTGAAGAGGCTCACAACTGAGCTTTCACAAACAGTGGCTGTTTACTTTCTTTCCACTAAAATAATCACTGCAAATACCCCTCTGAGAATGTATATTTTCGGATGCTAGGTAATCAAAGCTTAGTTGTACTCAGGGCTTTTTTTTTTTTTTTTTTTTTTCAGAACCAAATGGAAAATAATTGCTTTAAAGTACCCACTTGTGAGGGTTTGTGCTCATCACTGTAATTGCTAACAGCCACTGTCTTCCTGCCACAATAATTTCCCAATGATTCATTAGCTTCTACTGGGGGCACAAAACAGATCGTCTTGTTAACACTGACTTTGATTCTTAAAATACCTTTACCTGATTTTATACTGGAATTACAGTTTGCCCATAAACTAAAATAATAAATGTCCCCTGCCCTACTTTAAGGAGTAGTGTAGGTAGTTGGATAGGATAAAATTAAGACTCAGCAAGCCTTGCAGGATTTAGATATGAGTTCTCAGTGTGAGTATTTGCTCTGGGAGCATATTTATGGCTTCTCCTTTGTCAGAGGAATTTAATTTCTTGACTATAAGCTTTTGCATGCAGAACACAGCAGTTGGCCATTAATCCCTAAGATGTGGTAGCAGGCTCTTCAGTCCTTGTCTCTGGTGCCATAGGCATAGTATGATTGTTGGAAAAAAAAAGAAAAGAAAAGAAAAAAAAACCTCCTTGGTGAAAACACATGTCAAGGACTTCCTAATTTGACTGCGTATTTCCCAGATTAATGGGGGTACATGTAAAGCTGAGTTTGTAAGCTTATTTTTTTTTGGGGGGGGGAAGGTAAACATACCTGTATTAATTTACTAATTTTCCAGCAGGTTGGACAATACATCCTGTCTTCATCTTTATCAAAAGTGGCCTGCTATCAGACTACTGGCATCCCTCACCTTCCTGGGATTCTTCCAGGTTACTTAGGCATCAACTCTTCATATTGTAAGATCAGAAACTGTGAAATGACACTAACCCAGACCTTAGCAAATTAACATCAAGTGACCACACAAAAACAGAACAGATAAATCATGGGTTCTTAGCTATCACTCTGAGCAGGGAGGTTTCTTCACAGCAAAGCCACCCTACCCTACACTATGTCTAGTCATTCCTTTGCCAGATGACAATGGCATCCTACATCCAACAGAGCACCAATGATTTTTAAAACTACATTGAATGGGAAAAGAAGCATTTCTTAAAAACTAAAGAGCAAAACAAAACAAACAAACAAAAAAACTTGAGAAAAGAAAGAAGCAGCCACCCGAACAACAGCAGTAACTACAACAAAACAGTGGGTATTTCTGACTGGACGTTTGGAGAACAGTAACCTAGTTTCTGGGCTAAGCGAGAAAGAATAACAAAATGCCTAATTTTTCAATGCTGAGTGATTTCTTGAAGAAATAATCAAATAAAAGCATACCCATCAGAGTCTTTCAGAGTTAAACTAGGGCAATTTTCAGCTGTTTGGATGAATAACCTTAATTCCTATTAATATCAGCCACATCTGCCCTGTAGTGGAGAAGCTAGATGTATTGTCGTGCAAATTTAATTTGGTAGAAAGCTTGCCCTGAACATTCTGAAAAACTGCAAATTTTAAATAACTTTTAATCTAGCTCTCAAAATTTGTGGGGGTATAGCACATTCTGTTGCAATGGTTTGACCTAAGAAAGTTTTGTTACTGTAGGTAAAGTGGGAGAGATGAAATATTTGATCATATGCAATATAAGTTGTTCTACCCTTAAAACATGAAAAAGAACTTGGCACAAAGGATAGTTTTCATGGAGATAAAGGGCACCAGTCTGTGATTTCCATGCATTGGTGTATGTGGGTCAAATTTGGAAGAGGCTTATGGTTATATTGAAGATCATATAAATGTTTGCTTTCTGATGATTGGTTGGAGTCATAAGCAAAACTGACTTTACAGGAATGATATACAAGTTCCTCATCTCCATCCTCTGAGTTGAGTTGCATGTTGCATTTATTTTTATTTTGCCTCCATGTAACACATCATGGAGGCACCTGATGACTTTGTGGTGCTGGAGCTGAGTGATTAGGATCAGTTTGGTTAGAACTGAAAAATTCAGAAGTTCATGTTCTAAATGCTTGCTTCTCAGCTGTAGAGCCATGTCAGGAGGGTGTTGGATATTTGGGAGATGTAGCACTGCAGGTGGACATTTATCATTGAGGTGGCCCTTTGTAGTCTGAATCTGGTTGTGATGTGATCTCTGCTTCTTGCTCTGTGAAGAACTCCTACCATGATGTGAAGAACTTCATCCATGTGATTCCACTATGAACTCTGCCCTACTTTCTCATGATGATGATCTGGGACCTCTGAAACCATGAGCTAAAATAAATGTTTGTTTCCTTAGGTTGTTGCTGTCAAGTATGTGATCAAAATGACATAAAGGTCAAATGTGGTCCAAATGAGTCCCAGGCATTTACTCTCACTCTTCCCATGCAGTAAAGGACACAAATGATTAATGTATTCTTTGAATTTGTGGTGATACATTTGAAGTGTCTAGAGACTATCCCACATATTACTGGAGGAAGCTATCAAGAAATGAAGAAGGGAAATCTCTGAATCTTAATTTTTAAAGTGAGAATTTGAAACAGAAAACCTTTGGAGTTCAGAAAAAAATGGAACTTTAATAGTTAAGTGACCATAGATAGCATTTGATTTTCTGTAAGTACAAAAGGTAGTGTCTTTTTCATTAGGTTGTGTTTTACAATCAATACCATTGATCAGATGCTGATGGCCAATAATTGTGACACATGTGATGTTACCTGTACCGCAGAAGTAGTAAAAGCATTATCATCATGATCTTCTTCCTCATCATCTCAAGTTGTAGAATGTCTGGAAGCTACTTGGGAGAAAGTGATGGGACACTATTTCAAACTCTAGGTACCAAATAGTTGTAGAGAAAATAGGTGCTCTAGTGACTGGTGGTTACTTACTACTCAACACTAGAGTTTTTGAGTTGTTCTTGTAGATTTTTAAAAATTAAATTTGCATCAATTTTACTATATGGAACTATAAAACCATTAGTGAGAGGTTTTTTAGAATATCCATCAGCCATATATTCCCTGTTTGTGTTTTTCCTATGTGTGGTCAACAGCAATGAATTAATAAAGTGTGTCTAAATGCATTGTATAGAGCCTTCTCAGTTTTTGCAAAATAAAATTCCAAGTGAAAGGAACACACTCTATTAGACTTGAATGGGTGATGCTTTTTGCTTTGGTTGGTGCATAAAATAATGAGGCTCCTTGCAATACATGGTATCAGATTCAAGGACATCTGGTATATTTTTCCAAAAATTCTGTAGGAAATGGTCTTTATTTTAAGGTTTACCAAGTATTTGAACTAGAAAAATTAGTGACTTCAATGCATCAAGCCTGGCATCTAATTGACAAAGGAAGTGAGTCATTAGAGAACAAGTTAATGCAAGTCTAGTAACTCCAACAAGAGACACAGGCACTCACGCCTTGGGATTCACTGGCAGGATTGCCTTGAGATTCTAGTTGTCAAGTCTTCACTACACCCATCTTGCATGTAACACTCTGCCCAGGGTTGTTAGAGTTGCCTGGAGACTGGTCTGAGACTTACTCATGTTGTAGTTGGCCTGATGAGAAAAACAGGCCATTCCTAGTTGTTCACCATCTCTCGCTCTCTCTTTAGGGGAAGGACACAGTTATTTATAGACCCTATTAATTTAGCTTAAATGATTCTAGCTACTGGCTATGTCTAATCAGCTTTCTCCTCCTTTCTACTTAGAATTGGCTGAAGACACATTGGATAAGAGATTATAAAAATGTATCATTTAAGAGCATCCGTAACTGCCTCTAATGTCATTGTGCAAGCTCTGTATGAGCCCACATGAAAAATAGGCTGACTCCATTCTCTGGGGCTGGGAGATTAGATTGATCACTGGTGCTTAACACATGTGGACGGGGAAAGGTGCTTAACTGAGAAGAGCCTCCTAATGTCACATTGAATGGAATCTGAGTGTCCTCTCCTGCATTTTCAAACACATATAGCTAATTCACAGTAGGAAATCTTTAAAAAGGGATTCCAGAGAGATGCCCATCAGAGATTAGGGAAAGGATTATTTGTGCACACCCCTGGAGGATTTAGTCTCTCCCAGGGTAACCTGCTTTCCGGTTAATGAAGTGTCCACCCTGTGATTTAATGGGCTAGGCTGTTTCATAATAGAGATGGGAGATTGCTGGCTGCATAACCCTAAAGAGACAGTAGACAGAAAGAGTTTGGGCCACTGTAGCAAAATTTCCTCTCTGACTGTCAGCCAACCCAGAGCTTCTCTGTCATTAACCTGGTCAGCACCTGGTCAGGCCCTGGGGGCAACGCTTGTGATGGACTCACCTCACTGTGGCTCGAAACATACTTTGATGGCTCCTTTCTCGGCCTCTATTGGGAGAGGAAGAGGGAGGCCGATTTAGCTATTTTTTTAATATCAAAATTGGTTAATAAATAACACAAAACATTCATATGTATGTGTGTGTGTGTGAAGGTCATTAATGTGAAAAAGGGACCATGGAAGGAGAAGAAGGGTTTTTTAAAAAAGGGCAAGGAGTAATAAAAGACATGTGATTTGGAAGAGGGGTTATTGGGTACTCGTGGGGAGGGGGAGGAGGAGCAACAGAAACACAGTGTGGAAGGAAATGCAGTCACCTTTTGTGCTAATTTACAGAACTGAAAAGAGACACAAGGAACCAGAAAAACCAAATGGCACCCTCAAGAGCTTTCATATTTTCATTCATGGGCTTCAGTGGAGCCGGAAGCCCCATCTTTAAGAAAATGGGACAATGGGCTGACTTGTAGGTGTATGTGGCTTCATTTCTACAGTTATGGAAAAGGTCATCACTGGCTCTGCGGGTGGCGACTCTGCATTAGTCTGTGTTAGGTGTTGTTCTGAGCACCAAGCACCCCAAATCTTCCTTGTTTGTGTTAAGTCAATGCCGAAGACTTGCTTAATTTTTATTCTTTTATATACCTGTCATTTTTTTTTTAAGAATTCTGTTTTAGATTTGGGGTAATTTGTTACCATAAACATTTGTTTTTAATTTATGAGGTTTTGCTTTTAGCTCAAAAATAAAAGCAAAGTTGTAGATATTAAGAAACAATTATTGTGATGTTTATATTATGTAATGTTTAAATCAGGTTAACTGTAACTCATTTTCAAATGTGTTCCTGCTAGTTATCAACGCATAAAAATCATGACTGCTGCTCCAGTTACTAAATATAAACCATCAATTTCACATACCTCTTTGCATTTAATATTTACTGTTCACTTTAGGTCTTCATTTTGGCTGTTGTGAAAAGCCCCTTCTGTACTGTGAGATGGAGATCAGTGTCTGGCATGTATCAAGCTAATCTTGATAAACCAAGATTCTTCGGTAGATTCGCCTAGCAATTGCTTTTTCAACATTGACATTTTATTTGAAATATATTGATTGATTTGCCTGCCTTAGCTTGTGGCTAAGTCTTTTAACATTAAAATTTCCAGGCGCTCTTTTGATAAACATCCATTGGCTACTATATATTACTATATATCATATATAGCAAACTATGAAGCTACACATTTGCTTTCATGTTGATGTGGTACTAGTCAGGACAAGATGATGTCTGCAATGCAGGCTCAAATACAATTGTACATGTGCAATCAATACAATGGTTCAAAATGGCTCAGCAGTTGTAGTCTGTAAATAATGTCAATTGAGAACTATTGAAGACCATCCACTCTGAACACTTCACCTCCACAGTTGTAAGGTAGAGAAAATGAGCAAGAGGAACATGTGTTCAATACCTAGAGAAGTACACAAGCAATTTGTGAGACTGTAAACAGTCAAGTATACAAATCATAAATTTTAATCAAGTTAATAATGAGACCTTGGTATGAACAGTAGGGATTTATATGAAAGAGTGTTTCAGATGGATTTGCTTTAAGGATTCCTTGCTGCCCACTAAGTGACATGCTCCAATTTGAAGAACAAAGATGCTTGCATATAATAACTGCTGTGGTTATCAGTGTAAATATAGCCTTCATTTCTTTTCAGTAGTTTATTAATTTGCTGTGTATCTTGATGGTAAAGCTTGATTTATCTACAGTGTTGCCTTTCACTTTCCCCTTAGTTTTGCTACTTTTTAATGTTGGAAATTGATATGGAACATAAAAATGTTTTGAGTTGCCTGACAACTCCCCAGGAAACTTTTAAAAGCCATTAATTTAGAAGTAATTTTGCTTCTATATTTTATTTCTCGATTGGTTGTGATGGGAGTAATTGTCATATCCAAAGGGAGAATCATGACTTCAGGCAATTCATAAGCATCAGATTCTTTGGAAATAGCTTTGTTTTTGTTAAATACCCCAGTTACAAAGAAAAATGGAATTAAATCTTGAAAGCATGACCTGATGATTGAACTCCTTTACATTGACAATTCAAGTTAAAAGCCCTATGCCCCATATTCAAACATAAGAGGAAAAGATTTTTTCTTGCTAACTTGATTAGATTGAGTAATGCACAAGAGTAAGGGTTACTCTAGGTCATTTACAGAGAGGATTGGCTTGGTGGAAGTTGGGGGGGGACCACACACACACACACACACACACTAAATACAGGTAGCATCATTTTATAGGTTGAGGATCCTGGGTAGGAACAAAAGAGGAAAGTGGGGGAAAGCTGCAAGCGCAGGCATGTTCTCTGTCTTCTTCCTGTCCACTAGGAAGTGAGCAGTCCTGCCACAGGCTCCTGCTGCCATGATGTCCTAGCTTGGTTCAAGACCAAGGTAATGGGGCTGGCTGACCATGAAATCTCTAACATTGTGAGCCCAAATAGGTTTCTGTGCTCTAAAATTGCTTCTCTCAGATGTTTATCATGGAGATGAAAATCTGACCATCACCTTACCTGTTTAATGAAGCAAGGCTGCCCTTATAGTCTACCTTCAAGTTTATTAAGTACTAAATAAAAACATTCAAACGCTCAGGATTTGGGTGTCAAAAGTCTAAGGCACCTAATATTTTTGTATTTTAATGTGTAATTTAAAATAAAGGAACTGGAGAGTTTGTGAGAGGTATAGAAAATAATTTGCACAATCAGCTACAGTATACTTTATGGGTACCTAGTAATAGAAAATATTTATTCCCATTATGTAGATAGCATTTGTATAACTTTTTTGTACATCATTAAAAAATAATAAACCTTGTTGTTTCTGTTTCCATGTGGCTTTCTAAGCTAGTGAATTACCAAAGGTAGCATTACAGTTAATGTCATTTCTTAAGTTTTTAATCATGCAATATGTTATGTGAGACTCTATTAAAAGTAATAATAAAAGTCTGGGCATTTTACATAAATTTAACTGAACAAATTATTGTATCTATGTCATTCTCAGTAAGACATATAATAAATTTTTATATATAGTTATTAGTAAATTACTTCCAAAGTATGGCCTTTTTGTTTGTACATCTTGCTTGCAGTTGCTTGTGTTGTGTTGCTCAGCAATGTGTATTAGCTTCGTACCAAGAAAGCACACAGTGGAAGCTACAAATCTGACTATCTCATAGTTATTTCTACATGTGGCATAGACATCAATTGCAGTTGAGTTTCTTATAGGAAATTAAATCTTCCTCAAAATGTCTCACAATAATAATTCAGTCAAAATCTAGTTATTTAAGTGAACATGAACCTACTCCCCATCTAAAATTTGTATTTTCCAGACTCCTTTGTAGAAAGCTTTTTTGAAAGTATAGTGGCACCACATCAACAGAATACACTCAATTAGTTAAATCTAAACTCTATTCCCTGCAATTATTTTTAAAGATTTATTTACTTTTATTATCTTTATGGGTGTTTTCCTTGTGTATATGCATGTGTACCATGTGCATGCCTGGTGTTGAAAAGGCCTGAAGAGGACGTCAAATCCCTTTGGACTGGAGTTACAGACATTTGTGATTTAGCACATGGGTGTTGGGACCTGAACCCACATTATCTACGAGAGTAAGAAGTGCTCCTCACCACCCAACTATCTCTTCAGCTCCACCTTTTCTATTTTTTCACTTCTTTTGGTACATGACTAGAGATCCTGGCTTTTGACGTGAAGGTGGAAAGCTCAACATTTGGAGTTTAAATGTTGGGGAGGGGAGTTTGAGAGCATTTTGTGGTAAGGGGATATATAGGCAGAGAGGTTTACAAAATTAACTCTTTCGGTAATTACTTTTATTTATACTTTTCCTTTTACCTTTTTCTAATGGGCTTGAATTTTAGTTAGATTCATGAATGGACATAAGGAAACTATTTCTGAGCTCCCACTGAAACCCTGAAGTGATATGTAAGTAGATTCCACAGATGTCTGGGTTGTACATTTAATCTCTGGGTCAAATCCCTTGTGCTGAATTTCCTTTTTTCTCTAGTGGGCCTAAAATGTAGTCTTGAGCTGTTTGTAACCACATAGTTGATAGAAATACTCCAGAAGACAGAGAAAGAGCTTGGGGGTCACATGGATGCTTAAATCACTCTGGGTAGCATAACTGACTCATTGGTTCTAGATGGCTCACTCTGTTATTGGATACACCTGTTCAATAACTTATAACTCCTCCATGCATGTACTATATTTCACCATTTCAAAACTGTTCTGAATGATTTTATTTTATTTTAGTAACCCTTAAAAAGTGATTGCCTATTATGGAGTGTAACTCTTATCTTAGACTCTGAGATGCCATGATGAATCACATATTCACCGAAGACAAGATTTAAGACTTGAAGAGAATGGATGAGTACATTTTACATTAAGAGGTTTGGTAGGACCTGAATTTTGAGAAAGAAGTTTTATCTTTAACTGTAGAACACATCTCTTTCTTGAATTTTCTGCTTTCAGTTGTTCTCTGTGAGGCATACATCATCAGCAGCATCCAGGAATGAGTCAGAAATGCAAAGTTCTACTTCTCCAACAGGAACCACTGGATCAGATGTGGGGGGTCAGCAGCCTGTGTTTTACCAAGCCCTTCACATGACTCTGACACATCTATTGTGCTTGAAGGTGACCACTTCGGTTTTCACTACAGCATTAAAAGTTATTCGTGGAAGTCTGTGGGATATTTGCTTGATGACTGAACTATGTCAAGGGCTAGAGAAATTTGCCGGTGGTGACAGAGGTAGTTAGTGGTGGATTCTAGGTTAGAATCCATGTTCTGATGGAAATCTGTATTAGATGATCTTGCTTTTTAAAACTAATTTGGAACTTACTTCATTGGTAACTCTATTTGTGGGAGCAAAGGATCATATTTTATTAGATTAAAAAAAAACCCTGTGATGTGTGATGTGTGTGTGTGTGTGATGTGTGTGTGTGTGTGTGTGTGTGTGTGTGTGTGTGTGTGTGTGTAGGAGTATAGGTCAGATATCAGTTTGCAGAACTAGTTTTCTCCATCCACCAGGTGTATCTTTGGGATTGAGTTCATGTGAGGCTCAGCAGCAGGCACCATTACTTGCTGAGCCGTCTCGCTGACAAAAGATTTTAGATGACAAATGGAAGATCCAATTGTTGCTGGCTTCTGAAAATAGAGAAAAAAATAGCACTGTTTACTGCAATTATTGCCTCTTGGGAACTTAATTGATTAGATGTGTTTCACATTGACCCAACACTGGGTAAAAGTTGGCTTGGGGGCCTTTCCATGCAAATCAATTATTTTTGATAGAAAGGTGGTCTCAGCTGTATAAATGCTCAGGTAGCTCTTTCTGTACAGATTTCCTTGGCCATAGTGACTGAGCTATTTTACTCAGTATCTTTCTAACTGGTTGATCACCAGGTGGCAACCATTCAGAAATTATATGTATTAAAAAGAGAACAAAATTCCACTGTCTCAAACAGTAGTTAAAAACCAAAACCAAAATAAAATCCCTCATTGTCTTTTTGCTGAGATTGGCATGTCAGGCACTTCTATAAGCTTGCTTCTCATCATGACCTGTGTATGTATCAAAAACATAATAGTAAGAAGTACATCACTTATTATTTAAAGTGAGACTTCACCCTCAGGATTACCCTATAATCAATTCATTGTCAAACCTTCTGAGGTGATGCAAAAGTGATAATTTTCTCCAAGAGTCCACTTATAATATTGTGTGTGTGTGTGTGTGCATATGTAGAAGACAGGGAGTTGATGCTCACTTTCTACAATATGATTCCTCAGGTTGTCATGGCTTGTGCCTTACTCCTTGAGCTATTTCACCTTCCTTAAAAAAAAAAAAAAAAAAGAAGCAAAGAAAACCATGCACATATGAATACCTTAGTGGAGATGATAAATAACATTTTAATTGTTTCATTTTCTTTCAGTGTGTCTTTTGTTTGTGTAGATAGCAGCAGCGATGTTAAACTTCCAGAGGTAATATAATAATATAAAAACACGTCGAAATGGAAATAGACATTATTATCTGAAGAGATGGATGGTATGACTTCAGGAGCAAATATAAATCCTATTATGCAAGCAACATATCATTTCTATGAGAAAAATATACATATGGAGGCCAAATCTAAGACAAGCAAATTGTGTTAACAGCTGCGGATTTAGTCCCAAATTATAATATATGCAGTGACTTTTGATAAATTGTTGAGTGAGTACATTAATCCAGGCTAGAAGCAGACCTAAAAATGTTTTTGAAATATATGAGCATCTTAGAGTCATCTCCATTTTAGGGGTACTTGGGAGTCTCCTTCTCCCATGGGACAGTGAGCCAGTCACTGAGCTATCATCACAGGCTGCCTTCAAGAGGAGCTATCCACAGAGTGCAGCTTTAAAGAAAGCTAGTCTTGAAGGAAGAGAAGACTTTGCTAGGCTTCTTGGGGACATAGCGCTATACCCAGGTTCATATACCCAACAAAACATTCTTTTAATTGAACGTGACCTATTTTTGGAAGGTGACTAAGGATGCTGTGTGGGCTGAAAACTCTATCCATGCTTTCTTGATAACAAAATATCAGGCCTATTTAGGAAGCTCAATGACAAAAAGTATCAGACCACTTTGACTTGGGCCAGAAATGACAGGGGCCAAAGTCAGAGGTAGCCAAAAGATGTAGATGTAAAAAGGATGGAAGATGGAGAAGATGAGAATGTTTGGGATTGAGATACCTTGCACAAGCTATGGTTCATGCAAACAGGTTTATTACAAAGCACAATATCTTATCTAATATTTCAAGGTTAGAAATGGGATGAGGTCAATTGGTCAGGCAGAGTTATACAAAGGGTATATAGGGTATCTTGAGAGCATTGATAGTGGTAAAATTAGCCTTCAACACCAAGTTTATTGGTATCTTGAAAACTAGTAACCTGATGAATAGATTTTTTTAAACTTTTGAACTTATTTTAGGATCCTGAAAACATTCATTTACTCATTCAACAAAGCTTTGTCTTCAAGACCAATAACTAAGGCATGGCTCTAGAAAATGCCAAGTTCAGTTGCTGTTTGAGAGACACTATGTGTGAGGTACAGATGGAATGAAGTATATGTTGATTGTCACAAAAGCATAGAAAAGGCTAGACTTGTCTTAGCTGTAGGAAGGATGCTCCAGACTTAGTCCTCTGAAAGGGTGAATTGAATAAGCACTAAGGACTCTAACATTTCCAAGATGCCTGATTTTTTTTTAACCTTTGTTCTTTGTTTTCCAGAGCTGACCTTTTGTTAATGATATTTTACTGCAACACAGATTCATGTTGCATAAAATGTTATGTTATTTTTAATCCCACAGAACTTTCCTGGTAATTTTGTAGTGGTTTGTTAGAATTTTAAATGCATCAGAAAATGTTCTTAAAAAAACACTTGAAAGAATTTAAAAGAGAGAAAAAATATTGACCTTTATAATAAATTGATACTGTTATAAAAATATACCTACGGAACACTGGGAATGTCCATTTAGAGTTGGACACTAGAGAAATAAGCCCTTTAATGTATCTCATAAATATATTTTAGATTCCTTTCAAATGGTGAGAGCAGAACAGGGCATTTTTAAAATCCATAACAATTATATTTTTTTCATCACTTCTATCTGTCCAGTATATAACAGCACATGACATTTAAGCTAGACATTTCCATTTTCCATTGCTAAACACAGGAGCATGTGCAGTGTCAACCAGACCTTATTTATTGTAATCATGTTGATTTTATCAGTGTCCCCCACAAATATAATTTGTCAGGGGCTTTTTCTACCGCTTGGAAACTGGTCAAATGGAGCTTGGCAAATAGGTAGCCATGGTGATGGTTGTTTTAGCACAGAAGTAATGTGTAGTCTTTTTTGACTATACATTGAAGGTTATGGTTTGAAATTAAACTGAGTTCACTATGGGTTTGGTTGGGGATGGCCAAGTTCCTAGAAAGTATTCTTTATTCTAGTGTCTAGAGGACCCTCTCCTGGTGCTCCTAAAAATTTACATTTTTAATTTACCATACTTAGCTTGTTCCTTTCATTGTAAATACTCATTAGCATTAACACTAATAACCATATAATAGAGCCTATACTGGATGTTTTGAGATTTCTTATATCAATAGAATGAATCCAAAACTTGACTTTAGTCTCAGGGAAACTTCCTGGACAAGGGGAAAAGGCAGCGACTTCCTTCACCAAAATATCACAAGAATGATCTCCAGGCAACATATTAAATTTTTTTCCCTAGTACCAACTTCTGTCTTAGTTATGGTTTTTATTGCTGTTAAGAAATACTATGATCATAACAACCTTTATAAATGAAAACACCTAAGTGGGGTGGCTCACTTTTCAGGCGTTCTGTTCTTTATCATCATGGCAGGGAGCATGATAACTTGCAGGCAGACATGGTTCTGGAGAAGTACCTGAGATCCTACATCTTGTAGGCAACAGGAAGTGGTCTGAGACACTGGGCAGTATCCTTAGCATAGGAAACTGCAAGGCTTGTCCCCACAGTCACACACTTTTTCCAATAAGGCCATACCCACTACAACAAAGCCAAACCCCTTAATAGTGCCACTCCCTTTGAAATTATGGGGCCAGTTTCTGATTGATATGCCCTTCGTACCCAATTTTGTCCTTATCTGAAAGGTCTTCAGCTCACACATGTCACATTGGTAGACAGAGACCACACACTAAAATGTTGTGTAGTTCTGAGTTACTGCATCAGTGATACTGGTGAGAAGAGCAGAGGAAGATTTGTATCTGGCGTTTCCTTTGTCTGTTGTCTCCCATGAATACGCTGATGGTACCTTATGTACAACAGATTTCAAAAAAGAGAAAAATTCTGTACACTTTGCATTGAGGTCTATATTTCCACTCTAAAAAGTATTACACTAATGATTTTTCCTAATTTTTCTAAGGAACAGTTTTCCAAAATCTAGAAGAAGGAAACGGATGAAATGCCAAACTCTATGCATAGAATATCTGCCTCCAACTGTGGTATTTCACAAAAATTAATGGCCCCTCTTTTGATCTGGACTGTAATCTTATGCCTTTGTTTACATAGGCTTGACAAACCTTTACCTAATGGGAGCATACAGATGGGTAACATGGTATGTTACCTATGCATTGAGCACCAGTAAAAGATGTTTTCCCATCCTTTGGCCTCATCATCCAGTCTTTTGCATCTACACCATGGAGAGCAATAGAAGATGAATTAAATACAATAAGGGTTGAATTCCTGAGAGGGATCTACAGCACCCATGCCAGAGCCTCTTCCAGCAGCAGAAGGCAGTGCCAGCGACTTCTGTTAGGACAAGAGACAGGAAATTCAGTATAGATAATAGGACTGTGACATCAGGTACAGGTGCCCTCTACACAAATGTCAGTCTCCTTGAAAAGGCTTTCTGGCAGCCTGGTGGAGACTTGGCAGTACTGGCTCTTTCATCAGGGCTTGGCAGGTATGGAAGATTGTGCTTCTGTAAGGAGTAAACAGCAGATTCCCCACTTTGAGTTTTAACAGACACAGGAAACTGGATTCAAAGACAGCAAGAATATGAAGAAATAGAATGACCTATACTATGTGGAAGGCTTAGAACAAGCACAAGACTCTGCTTATATTTTTTATAATAATCTTATATAAAGCTGAGCAGTATGGAACTTTCTGTGGAGAGAATGCTCAAAAGTACTTCAGAATGTGACTTAGGTCTTACTGTGACATATGATCATTGAAGTAGTACTCCAGACTTTTATTCCTTAAATATTTGTTCAAGTTGAAGCTAAATGTTCAGCAGGAAATTTCACAAACTCTTTCTATTTCAAAGCAAGGGATTTTATATGTGATGTAACTACCATTTCATTTAAAATGGGCATTTATTATGTGCAATAGTTTTGATCCTAACAGCTTTTGCTACAATATGCATCTGTAGAATAAAAGGAATAATTTATTCCTATAACAGCCTTGCACTGTGATCTACCTGGTTGGCAAACTCCAGCTGGTTCTGAGATAGACTGTCTGTGGAGCAAGACTTGGCATGTGGCTCAGATATACAACAGAAAGGCAGCCTCTGTGACATATGTGAGTGGTGTTCTCTTTTTACATTTAATTACAGCTCTTGCCTTTGAAAGGATCAGGGGCACTTTGCATTTGCAGGTTATTAAAAGTTACATAGGGAGCAGATTTCTGGAGGTTTAGCATCACATTTCTCATGTGGCTAGTAGCATTTTGGCTCTCCTGGTGAGTCAGTGGCTTCAGGATCTAGTTGGCTCACCTCCTACCTTGGCACTGATGTGAGTCCAGCCCCTCTTGGATTGAAAAAATCTTGACTTATATGCAAATGCAATGCCATTGACCCAACATGACTGGATCAAGTCCTGTGGGGGAGATTCTTGGCAGTCCTTGCTCTTTCTGGCTTCTACTGTATGTAGTTCCTCTTGACTGGTTTTAATGTTACACCCATTCAGTGATAAAGTTTCTGCATCTTTGCCACCAAGTTCTGGTTGGTTAGCTGGGAAAACTTATACATTTTCACAAACACACACACTTTCTTATATATAAAAGAACAGTAGTTAAGTCTCTCATTTATAGCTGCCCTGTGAAACTTGGGTGATGTGAGATGCCTTTCTGTATGCTGTGAATACGCCTTATTGCCATTGGTTAATAAAGAAGTTGTTTTGGCCTCTTGCAAGGCAGCTCAGAGGCAGCTGGGAAATCCAAGTGGAGATAAAGAAGAAAGGTAGAGTCAGAGAGACCCCGCAGGCTGCTGCCCAGAAAGTAAGATGTAATGAAACACAGGTAAAACTACAGAGCCATGTGACAATTCATAGATTAATAGAAATGGGTTGAGTTAAGTTATAAGAGCTAGTTGATAATAAGCCTGAGTCATAGGGCAAACAATTTACAATGAATATAAGCCTCTGAGTGATTATTTTATAAGCAGTTGCAGGACCACAAGTGGGAGATATTTGTCTAGACCACAGGCCCAGGTAGGACAGAAAAACCTCCTGGCTATACTTGGGTGCAATGCCTTCAGTCTACAGTAAATCTACAGAATGATAGTCTAATGCTCCAAGGGAAAAGCAAAGAGATACACTTAAGAAATAATAGCAAGTATTACTCAGAATTTTTCTGAACCATCATTGCTAGAGGAAATACAAGATAGCCCTTTGCTGAGCGCTGACCATGCTTCCAGAGCCTTCTGTATTAGATGAATATGAATAAAGTCCTAAAGGCATATTCAGGAGCATCAATTGGATTAGCCAGTGTTATATAATCTCATGAGAGTATTGTACTTCTAAACCATTGTTTGTGAGTTTCATGTCTTCTTTTATGAAGGCGTCAAACTTGGCCATGTGACTTAGTTTGAGTGAAAGCAAATGAGTGGATATGATATTGATTATTGCTAATTTTTATGCAGGTGATAATCACTTTGTTTCTGCTTTGCCATAAAAATAACGTCTCTTCTACAGAAAGGCTGTGACTTTTGATGATGTCACAAGGGAGTAGAGAACCCAGCTACTCAAACTGAGTGCTGTAGAACCATAAGAGACACTTGGCCCACAGGAAAAGTTCCTGACCAAGGCAGAAATTTTTATTTGGTAGTTACTAAAATTTTGGAGGGTCATCATTAGGTGTCTTAAGTCTGATACTGGTCAAGAAATCTAGCATATCATTGGAATGGAATGGAGCTTACATTGCAAAAGACATCCATTCAGCAGTTGTAACCATGAGAATCCTTGGTAGCATACACACAAGTGCGCTTGCTTTATGTTACACAAAGCAGGAAGATAGACCATGATGTTGGTGTTGTCAAGTTTTAATAACTAGAACATTGCCAACACTTCACGATTCACATTCTCATCTAACATTTCCTTGTTCAATGCTTAACTCCAAGGTGCTGTATTCTATGGAAGTATAGAATGATCTGTGACTTCTAAAATTTTAGGGTATAGTTGGTTTATTTGTGATAGTACTACTAGTATAAGTTAAACTCTAGATATGATACGCACCTTAATACATTTATGAAGGAAATTTGATTTTTGATTAAGCCACTATGTACATTTTAGAATTTTACTCATACTAAGCTAGAGACTACATTCTATTCAAATAGGTGTTCCTATATGGGATGCTGGAGATGGTTCAATGCCTACCTGAGAGTCACTTGTACTTCTTTGACCTTGATCTTAGGTTTAATGATTTCAGATGCAAGTTTGAAATTAGTGATATTGAGAGAATTTCGGGGGGGGGCACATACTTATGTATCTCCTCAGCTAATACATGATGAACACAGTCTTACTGCTGTCCTCAACCAACTAGAGTTACAGTCTAATTGAACTAATTTTTTTTCTGTAGATGATAGAGAAGTTTTTAAATGAGAAGCCACATTTTCAAAGGCAGTCTTCAGGCTGCAAATCTGGCGCTGGTACACAGGAAACACAAGAGCTGCAAGACTGCAGTGAGAAGATGGAAAAAGCCTTTAAAAGTAATCCAAAAAGAAGGAATTGAGGGCTTGAACTCAGTGGCAGTGGAGATGTAAACAGAAAAGAAATTGGAGTCACAGCACATTTTAGAGAATACTACGATTTTGACCAAGGTCAAGGTGCCTGGCCCTTAGTGGAGACTCTTTAAATATTTGTTAAGTAAGATTAATTTCAAACAGAAAATTTGTTCCTAAATTTGATTCTCTTTCTTTTTCTTCTGCTATGTCCAGGACCTTTCTTCATTGTTGCCAATCTTTCTTTGCTTATGTCTATATGTGCTTTTTAAAATGTTGCTTTAATATTGATCTTTTTAATGTTGTTAATAACAAAATATCACAGACTGGGGAAGTTATAAAACATCATTTGTTTTCCCTCGTGGTTCTGGAGGTTCAAGTTCTAGGCTTCTTGCAGGCAGTGCTCTGATTGAGTAGGCACAGGGTGCTATATGACAGGTATGGCAAGGCATGGCAGAGAGTGTGTATGTGTG
>PVIH01006176.1:100074-114425 GCA_004025045.1 Sigmodon hispidus | reverse complement strand
AGCATTATTTGTAATAGCAAGAACCTGGAAACAACCTAGATGTCCCTCAACTGAAGAATGGATTAACAAACTGTGGTACATCTACACAATGGAATACTACTCAGCAGGAAGAAAAAATGATATCCTAAAATTCGCAGGCAAATGGATGGATTTGGAGAATATCCTCCTGAGCGAGGTATCACAATCTCAGAAAGATAAGCAGGGGATGTACTCACTTATTAGTGGTCTCTAAACAAACAAACAAGAAAAAAAGCCAAGCATGACCAAGCGGCAAACCACAACCACTGAACAGCTTGGGATCAGAGACACCCTGAACTGACCCTTTGGATCCCACTCCATCTATAGGAACACCTGACTCACTCTTGAGGGAGGGGGCACAAAACTGGATTTGGCCAGGAGTGGAGACTGATCCAAGCATTATCAGGTCAGTGGGACCATAGGACTGTGTGCTCCCTGCCCAGGGAGGGGATGGGGAGCTGCGGAGAAGAAAAAATGACCTGATGTGGTGGGAGGGGGAAGGGACCTTGAATAAGGATATACAGGGGTGGAAAAAAAAATTCAGAGGGAAAGCTGAACACAAAGTAAATATATGTGTAGCAGTCTTATTTGCATTATCACCCTTGATAAGTCATGCTTATGATTTTTATCTTCTTTATAGTTATTGTTAACTTCTCAGCATTTTAAATTCATTTTACTGTTTTTCTTGATAAATACAAAATAAATAAATAAATTAATTAAAAAAAAACAAAACAACAAAAAAAAGAAAGAAACAAGTATCTCTCCAAGATTCTCATTTTAATAAATACTCAGAAGTGAGGTGTTTAAGGCATATGACCACTGAATGATTTATCCTTAGAAGAAACTCAATACAGTTTTCCATAGTGATATCACTATTTCATGTTCCCCTAATGGTTGAAAAGAAGTCTACTTTCGCATAAGGTGAATACTTCCTCTTGAGAAATGGCTAGTGAATTTATTTTTTCTTATCCCTTCTTATTGTTGTTTGCTTGTGCTCTTGAAAGGATTTCAACAATAGAATGATGCTTATATGTGCCCTGAAGAAAGATGTCACTTACCGGAAAACTGCAGGAGTAAGCTGAGACTTAGTGTGATTACAACATTTCAAGGAAAAACAATCTGTATAATATGTTATATTTCAAAGACAGTTTTTAATTTAATGTATATATCTGCAGCCACAGAGAGTTGATAGTAGTTCCCACCTTATCAACTTTATTGGGTGACTGAGTAGATCATAACAGACAGTGCTTATTTAGAGTTTTTATGTCTGAATAAACCGCCACCAGTTAAAACCGAGCATCAGTTTTTTAATGTATAAAATTTTTACTTAAAATTAGTATTATGGTTAAATTGATAACCATTCACACTTATAAATATGCATATATGCACCAGCAAATGCAAATATGCTCATGCATGTTATATATGATTATTTTTCTATCTATACAAGGGGCTTCTTGTGTACAATGCTCAGTACTAAATAAAATTGAATAATTAGTTGTATGAAGGCATTTTACTCTATGCTACCTGTCCCAAATAGGAATGGCTTGGTAAATCTTATGCATGTCAATGGTTTTTTTTTCTCCCTTAGTGTCAAAGCAAAGGGGCCTTATATTCTATACTGGTTATTTTCTCACTGGATATCAACCAAACAGAAAGTTATACTCATGAAAATCATCTCTTTCCAAACGTGTTTACATATTCCTAAATGTTCACAAATAATGCCTGCTAGTTTTCCTCATTATTTTTACATTCCAGTCATCATATCTCAGTTGAAAATTATTTCTATTTCCCTTATCTTCTCAAAATCCATTTAGTTTCTCACAGGTATATGATGTTGTTTACTTCACTCCATGAATGGAACCTAAAAAGACAGCATAAAGTGAAATGCACAGAACTCAGAGACTTCTTGGATATTACTTAGTTGTCCCATGAATAAGATATGTGTCCTCCATCTAGGAAATATAAAAGGTGCTCATTTCAAACCTCTTCAATATGACCCATCAAAAGGAGTTTGATTTCCTAAGTGGTTGTTACCCAGAAAGCAAAACCTTTAATTCTACATACCGTCCTTTCTAGCCACATTCTTAGTCCTATGCAGGGCATTTCTTCTATTAAAGAAGATGATTTGTCCCTCACCAAGTAAATAGTTGTTTTCCCAACTGATTTTTACTGTTATCTAGTCATGTTCACCTTTTCATCAAAAAAAAATAAAAATAAAAAAACAAAACAGTAGAGTAGGTACTATTATTACTACTGTGTGGATGAAACAATGTAATTGACTTGCCAAAAGAGCGTATAGTCAAGTGTAAAGACAAACATAAATGCATGTCTGCTCTTCTGCACACACTCTGCCCCTTCATCCTTTCATTATGCTCAGTTTTACTGTGTGTGTCCACATGCTCACTTCCTTTTGTTAGAGACTATTGTGTGTTACTCTGGCTGTTATTGCTAAATCGTCTTCCTTCTCCCAGAGTTTTAGAACTTTATGACATTTGCTTTGTAGAGTTTCTAACAGTGCTACCATGTTTTTCTATCATGTTGGTATTTAAGTTCCTGTGAACTGGTCTTCCCATTCAAAATCATGTCAGAAAAGTGGTACAGATCATGTCCCAACATAAAAGCTAAGCACTACACTTTGGAAGCTGTACGGCCTTGGGAAATTACTTACTCTCTTTGTGCCACTGTTTCCACATTTGTAAAGTAGGTAACAGAATCTACGAAACATGGTTACTGTACTAACCACATCCTATATAAGACTCTCAGAACTGTCTAGCACATTATTCATCCAACTATTGGAGAGTAAAATGTAGTGGGATTATGTTATGTTACATTGTAAATAATTGTCTTGCCTACTTGTTTAATAAAAACACTGGTTGGCAAAAGGCAAACAGGAAGTGTGATCTGGCCTACCAGACTAAGAAAACTCTGAGAACAGGAAGAGAAAAGCAGAGATGCCACCAGAGATGCCAGAGAGATACCAGGAGAGATGCCAGCAGACACAAAGGAAAGAAGTTGAAATGCTGCTCTGAGAAAAGATACCAAGCCACATGGCTAAACAAGATAAGACTCATGGGTTAATTTAAGACTTAAGCGTTAGCAAGTTATATGCCTGGGCCATAGGTCAATCAGCATGAAATCATTATAATCCTTTGTGTTATTAATTGTGCCTAAGCAGCAGCAGGGCTGTGAATGGATCCAAACCTAGGGGCTAAACCAGAAAGTCTGGGCTAGAAATTTCTTATTACAGTAAAAATCTACTAATATCTTTATTTCTTCTAGTGACACATTTCTAGTGTTAGTTATTAATCATCATTTCATGACAATCTAAAGTATTCATGTAAAAAACCTGTTCATTGGAATGACACACAGATTCTGGAAACTAGGTATTGTTCTACAATGTAGGTTGACTTCTAGTCTGACCAGCCAAAAATGTCCAACAGGTTAATGCCAACTTGATCACTACAAGAAAAACATATTTTGTAGTGATCAAATATGATATGTGAGTAAGCTACATTGTAGATAGCAACACAAAAAGTGAATATTGATAATAATTGGGAAATGGCAAGATGATACACTTCTGAATGACTGATGCATCTTGTTCACATAGAAGATGAACCTCAACTTCTCTGGAAATGTGCAAATGTTAAGTTAAGACTTCCATGATCTTGATAATTTGCTGGTATAAACTATATGAAATCCATCTCCAAAAAGATTTATGTCTCAACTGAAGGGAAAATTTCAAGTATAAACTGGTCTTTGTAACTTGAAAAAAAATCAAGTACCTGAGTGAAGAAATATGCCTTAAAGTCCAATTTAAAGAGCCATTTCAAATCTAGAGATTCTTATGATTGGAAGAGACTGCCCAGAGCCTTGAAGATAAAAACAGTTATTTAGCTATCTGTGCATCTCTCTGCTTCACACTGAAAAAAAATATTTTTGTAAAAATGCTCTTCTAAAAAGAAGCTGAACTCACTCTTCTCTGTTTTATATAATCCACCAAGAAGATGAAATTAACTCCTTCACATATTTCAGTCCATGCCAGAACAGAAATGGAGTGAGAATACACTTAACATTAGTATCTCTCTATATATCACTCAAAAATGGATTTGTGGACATATGTGGATTCGCAGTAAAATGGATATTGAGCATTATCCATAATTATTCTTTATGACATTGTCCTCGGTGTGACAGCTGTACCTGTGATGAAAACAATGGCTATTGTGCTCCTGATGAATTTAAAAACAGGCCATCCTTTCACTTCTCTTGTCCCTAAGACAGCTCCTGGTACATTTCACATTCATAAATGTTGCTGAACCAGAACATGAAACATTATCATCTTTCCAAATCATTCCATGGTCATGATTCTCAGATACCAGTGTGTACCAGAAGCATGTATATATGGATTCCATCTTAACACCTCTAGAGTTCTCAGATACTCATGCTGAGGAACAGAAATTTATTTTTCCAAAGAAACATTGTAGACCATCCTGATGTAGGGATTCACCTACTACATTTTGAGAATTGCTACCATTCTGATATTTAAATAACAATAATCACAGCTTTTACTGAACAAACACTCCTTTCCACCTGCATCTTTTCCTTTAATCTCTGTGACAGCCTATAGGGATTAGACTTTCCAACACATCCTCTGCAATGAGAATAGCAGGACTCAGTAATGTGTCCAGGGTCATCAAGCTAATGGAAGTGAACAAATACTAGTGTCTTTGTTGTTCTTAAGTCCATTATCTTAAAAATATATGCTATCATAAAAAAGTAAAGTATGTACTGCCAATAGTTTTTGCCAATAGTTTTTCTTAACAACATGTTTATAAATGTCATCCACAAATTTGGCTACAGATACCAATCACTCTTTCAAATGGATGACATTTCCTCATTCAACAGCACCAACAGATATCCTGGATCTGATTTACAAAGGTTTCTCTTCCTATCAGGCTTCAAAACAGTCAACAACCAAATGCACTTAAAATGAGGCCATCTGGTTCCAACCAGTACTTAAAAATCAGAGCTCTTTTTCTTTTGAAATAAAAACAAAAATATCAGATACATGTATCATTCTGATTCAAACACAACACTGAAGATGGTTAAAAGGAGAAATTTTATCACCAGTGTGTTAGGTAAATATGCTGGCCTTAAATCTTTAAAAAATATTTTAATTTTCAAATATTAACAAGAACAAAAGAAATATTGATATATTCATAAAGGTCACAGACCAACTTTTAAATTCTCCCCATCAACCTATTTGGTGTCAGAGTCTCAAGTTCTAGGGTTATGAAAGCAGAATGGGTCTTCTGCAGGTTACTCAATAAAATCTTTCATTTTTCCTGCTGATAATCACATCAATAGTGTTTTCAGTTTACTGGCAATATCCAAGAAGGCATTAAAAGGTTATTTTGGGCAAGTGGTGACTACATCCCTCTTAGCAAGGCCTTAACGCATTTCATTTATAAGTAAGTACTCACCTTATAAGGTTACCAAGACGAGTACAGCATTAAGTGTAGAAAAAGTCTTAGTAGAATTTCTGTTGATGAATACACTGGTGATTATCTTGTTCTTGCTGTCTCCAGGTTCACCTGCATCTGTTTGCTTTCAGCTTCCATATTGTTAGCATCACTTGTAACTCAAGATGCAGGTGTGCCTTCAATGGACATCAGTAAATGTGAAGTTTCTTTATCACAGAATATTCTTTTAAAGTGTTTTGAGGGTATTGGGACCACATGTTAATGAATCACTCTTTAAGTACTTTCAGCTACATGAATTCAACAATAGGGAAGGGAAGACTGGCTGATGTATTGTTAGTAGGGCAGAATTGATACTGTATGCTCTCAGGCTTGAATGATGAGAAAAATATCTATATGCCCTTTTAATTTGTTAAAGCAGAAACATACTTCCTAACAAAGGTTTGTTCACATACAACTACACACACACACACACACACACACACACGCACGCGCGCGCACACACACACACACACAGAGAAAGAGAGAGAGAGACAGACAGACAGACAGAGAGACAGAGGGAGTGGGAGAGAGAGAGAGTTTAGAAACATGGGCCAGAAACAACAACAAAATGCCATTTATATTAATGATGGTAGGGTTACTAGACACAAAGTTCTCTTAAAGAGAAAAATCATCAGTGGTATCAGTAGTTTTATAGAAAGTATCAATGCTACTGTGAGACATGCCAACAGAATGTGAGAGGAGGGGCCTCTATAAACTTTGCTAGTGGGATGCCTGTGACCATTACACGCTGTATTCTCCAGTCCCAGGTCATATGCAATAGTATGTGCTCAATTGCACTTTGATTCCCAAAGAAAGAAAGTGTTAGAAAAATGAGCGTGGAAGAAAATGCACTATGGCAATGGGCTTTAATTATGGTGACATTTAAACTAACTGAGCATAAATGGGGTTACAGTGCCCTCCTTTCCATTACTTATTAAGTTGGAATTAGAAGGGAAGGAGACAATCTAAGGAAAGGAAATTGATCTAGGCAACAAGTACATGAAGACAATCAACCTTATACAAGGTGCCACAGAAGACATTCAAAATAACACTGAAACAGGATGTCATTTTATCTAATTACACCTGAGAAAGCAAAACCTATTTAACATAAGAGTCACATGAGAAAACATTGTTTAACACAATGACAGAGAATTTCAGTTTAGAATATGATTTTAATAGTAGTGTTTGAATGCACATTCAAAAGCAAGTGTGTGCGTATGTATGAGAGAGACAGAGAGAGAGACACAGAGAGAGACACAGAGAGAGAGAGACACAGAGAGAGAGAGAGAGACACAGAGAGAGAGAGGGAGAGGGAGAGGGAGAGGGAGAGAGAGGTGCTGGGAAACCTTCTTCCTGCCAGAACAATAATTCTACCATCTAACCCTCTAGCCTGACAGTATTTCACGCCTCAATATATGAACTAAGCATACTCAAAAATCTTAATTCTAGGCATACAAAAACAAATATACATTTCAAGGGTGTCCTTTATATTATTTTTTAAATATATGAAGACCTGAAGACAATTGAAATAAACATAAATGAAGTTAGTGTGGTATACCATGTAACTTGCATAACATAGGTGTAATTCAATGTAGCATATAAATACAAATAATCTATACAGAAAGATCTTGAAAATATTAATTAATAAAATTTAAAATTTTCAGAAAGCCTCAGAAACTTTAGAATATACCATTATTTTAATATGCTTTCTTTCTGTTCATTTCTTGTGAGCTTATGCAATGACCTCTGGCTCTGTAAGCTATGATCATACATATAATGGTAAGAACTGTTGTCTGGAATAAGACCATAATGACATGGTAATGATAGTGTTATTTAGAAATGAAAATTAATTGCTATTCTTAATATTTATTCATTTATATATTGATTTCTATGTTTGCATATCTATGTGTACCATGTACATGCAAAGATCTCACAGATGCCAATAAAGCAGTTAAATCCCCTGGTATTGAAGTTACAAGTAATTATGAGTTGCAGTGTGGGTGCTATGGAGGAAGTCAGGGTTCTCTGCAAGGGCAGTAGGTCTTCTCAGGTGTGAATCACCATTCTAGTCCCTCAGTTGTTATTTTACTCGACATGATTTGTCTTCAGTAATAAGATAATATATTTGTATATTAAGTATGAAACAAAAATTATATAGAGGAGATAATGGAAGAGCAATCCCCTTTTTTTTATTTGGTGGGTTTTTTTTAGCACATTATTCTTTTTCTGACAATCTCAAGTCTTCAGGAAAAATGACCATCTATCCATACATTTGGGCTTTTCCATAAACTTTGATTTAAAAATGTTGATAGAAAATATGTTACAGCTGGAGATATGTAAGTGAATAAGGTAATTTGAGTTTGAAAATACTTGCTTGGCCTTATAAGGATTTGGGGACACCACTCAACACTTTTAATAACTGAAATATTTTTCTCTACCTTGATAACAGGCAATTTGGACATGGCTTGAGTGGTCAGAAAATGTGATTAAAATGTGCCAAATAAGATTGGAACCTTTTTATTAGAAAATATAAATGTCTGAAAAAGATTGGTAAATTCTGAGCAGCATTTCCTGGTGTGCTTTATTTCCAGGCTTAAGCCAGGGACTAGCCAATTAATTTCCTAAATGTTTTGTTCCCACCAGGAGTTGAGAGTCCTGACAATGTTTTGACAAGTCCTGCAGGCACCAAAACTGTCCCAAATTTTGTGAATAATCCCATATTTCAACAACATCTAGTCACTGTCTGACAGAGAACTACCTTGAAGCATCAGACCTCACATATTCATATAGTCCTCCTCAGGGAGGCTCACAACCCTCTGGGCAATTTGTGATATGTAGTCACATTCAGCTATTTAGTCTGGAGTAATCTTCCACTAGTTACTAGGTAGAGGCATGTATACCAAAACACTCAGAGAAGCACGGAGAGCAAAAATCAATGGGGCTCACAGACTCTTTTCTCAGATATTAATTTTAATGTTGTTCTGCTCCACAAACAAGGGTGAAAATGCTTCAATGGCTGTCATCACTACCAATATATTGAGTATTTTTTAAGCTCTAGGTCCTGAATTATACACTGAAATTCAGAGATGCCTTAGTACTTGGGAGCCCCTGCCTAATGATTATAATATTATTATGTTATTATATTATACAATTATAATAATAAATAACTTATTTATTTACTCTGAATATATTCACTTAATTGCTAGAGAGAAAGAGAAGTCTTAGTCACCAAACCTCAAGGAGATCCTAGCATAATGAAGAAGGAGAGATGCTGAAACCAGGTCTTATATAACATTATAAAGACAGATGAATCCCAGGCCCTGAGACAGGGTCAGCTTCAGTGGAACACAGTCTGCTCAGACCAAGCCTGGCGTCATAGTAGAGCAACAGCACAGGAGCAGCCAAGCCCCTGAGTGCACAGCTGAGAGGTCAGAGGTAAGTGTCATACCCCTTCAGGCCAAGCATTGACTTCTGTTCCCTGAACCCAGGCCCTGAGACAGGGTGCAGCTTTGGTAGTTCACAGCCTGAACAGACCACAGTTGGCATCATAGCACTGTGATCTCACAGAAGCAGCTGGCCCTCTGAACACAGAGCTGATTAAGAGCCCTCAGAACAGCAACACTAATAGCCAACCAATAACTAACCAAGACTGAATTGAGGAAACAATGGGAAGACACCAGTGCAAGAGTACATACAATAATAAAAAGATCAACAAGACACCACCAGAAGAAGCAAGTGGTTCTATAGCTTCAAGACCTGAACATAACAATGAAGAGGAAATAGAAGGAAATGACCTTAAAAACAGTTTTATAAAGTTAATAGAAGACTTAGAAGGGGATATAAAAAACTCCCTTAAAGAAATAGAAGAAAATACAAACAGAAAATAAGAAGAGATGAATAAATCTCTGAAAGAAGATATATAAAACCAAGAAAAAGAAAACAAACAGATGAAAGAAACATTCCAGGAATAAAAAAAAAAAAAAAAGAAATAGAAGCAATAAAGAAGGCACAAACCAAGACAAAGCTGGAAATAGAAAACCTGAAAAAAAAGACCTGGAACCATAGATTCAAACATAAGCAACAGAATCCAAGAGATGGAAGAATCTCTGAAGTAGAAGACTCAATAGTGGTAATAGATACATCAGTTAAAGAAAACACTAAAACCAAAAACGTCATAACAAAAAATTTCCAGGAAATCTGGGGTACCATGAAAAGACCAAACCTGAGAATAACTGGAATCACAGAAAGAGAAGAATACCAGCTCAAAGAGACAGAAAATATATTCAACAAAATCATAGAAGAAAACATTCTCAACCTAAAGAAGGGAATGCCTATAAAGATACAAGAGGCCTACAGAACACCAAATAGACTAGATCCACAAAAAGATGTCTGCTCGCTATATAATAATCAAGCCACCAAACCTTCAGACAAAGAAAAAATACTAAGAGCTGCAAAGGAAAAAGGTCAAATCACCTATAAAGGCAGACCCATCAGAACAACACCCGACTATTCAATGGAAACAATGAAAGCAAAAAGGTTCTGGTCAGACATTACACAGATACTAAAAGGGAGAATGTCAACCTAAACTACTGTAGCCAGCAAAACTATCAATCAACATAGATGATAGTTAGGTATTCATTAAATCTAGTTTTGTTGTGAAATATCTTGTTTACTCCAACAGGTATTGATTAAATCTAGTTTTCACAACAAAACTAGATTTAATCAATACCTAACCACAAATCTGGCTCTACAAAAAGCCCTAAAGGGAAAACTCCAAGAAGGAAAACAGAAACACACATGCAACCACAAACAATTGATAACCCCACAGAAGAAATCTCCCCCAAAAGGAAATATAAGCTACTACCAAAAATAACAGGAAATATCCATCACTAGTCATGAATATCCCTTAGTATCAAGGGACTTTAATTCACCTATGAAAAAACTACCCAAGCATGATGGATACAAAAACAGAAACCATCCTTCTGCTGCATACAAGAAACACACCTCAACTTCAAAGACAGATACAGGCTCAGAGTAAAGGATTAGAAAAAAACTTTCCAATCAAATGGCCCTAAGAAACAAACAGGTGTAGCCATTCTAATATCTAACAAAATAGACTTTAAACTAAAAAAAATCAATAAAAGAAGACAAAGATGGACACTACTTTTTCATTTCAGGAAAAAATCCACCAAGACAAATTTCAATCCTGAATATCTATGCTGTTAACACAAAGGTACCTACATATGTAAAAGAAACTCTACTAGCTTAACAAAATCTGACACACTAGTAGTGGAAGACTTCAATACCCTACTTTCACCCTGGAATAGGTCAACCAGACAGAAACTCAACAGAGAAATAAGGGATCTAGCAGAAGTTACTACCCAAATGGACTTAATAGATATATACCGAATCTTCTACTCATATAAAAGGACTATACATATTTCTCAACACTCCATAGAATTTTCTAAAACTGACCACATATTAGCTCATAAAGCAAATATCAACAGATACAAAAAAGTGGGTATAACTCCTTCTACCATATCAGATCACCATGCTCTAAAAAGTTCAACAACATCAAAAATCACAGAAAGCCTACCAACTTATGGAAACTTAACATCACTCAACTGAACCATCTCTGGGTCAAGGAAGAAATTAAGAAAGAAATCAAAAACTTCCTAGAATTTAACAAAAATGAATCCATAACATCCCCAAACTTATGAGACACAATGAAAGCAGTCTTAAGTGGAAAGTTTATAGCACTAGATGTGTACCTGAAAAGACTAGAGAAATCCCACACAAGAGAACTATCAGCACAGCTGAGGGCCTTAGAACAATTAGAAGCAAACTCACCTAGAAGGAGTAGATGGCAGGAAATAATCAAACTTAGAGCTGAAATCAATACAATTGAAACAAAAAGAAAAATACAAAAAAATCAATGAATGAAAGAGTTAGTTCTTTGAGAAAGTCAACAAGATAGATAAACCCTTATCCAATGTAAACAAAAAGCAGAGAGAGAGCATCCAAATCAAGAAAATCAGAAATGAAAAGGGAGACATAACAACAGACCCCCAGGAAATCCAGAGAATTATCAGGTCATACTCTACATATCTATACAACACAAAATGGAAAACCTAGAAGAAGAAATGGACAGCTTTCTGGACAAGTACCATTTGCCAAAATTAAATCAAGATCTGATTAAATACCTAAACAGACCTTTAGCACCAAATGAAATTGAAGCTGTCATTAAAAGTCTCACAAATAAAAAAAGCCCAGAACCAGATGATTTCAATAGAGAATTCTACCAGACATACAAAGAAGAGCTAATACCAATACTCCTCAAACTGTTCCCCACAAAAGAAACTGAAGGAATATTGCCAAACTCTTTGTATGAGGCCATAATAGCTTTAATACCCAAGCCACTCAAAGATGAAACAAAGAAAGAGAACTACAGACCAATTTCCCTCATGAACATTGATGCAAAACTTCTCAACAAAATTCTGGCAAACCAAATCTAACAACATATTTAAAAAGTCATTCACCAAAATAAATGAATAAATAAATAAATAAATAAATAAATAAATAAATAAATAAATAGAACGAGAAAAAGAAAGTCATTCACCACAAACAAGTAGGCTTCATCCCAGAAATGCAGGGATGGTTAAACATATGAGAAACTATAAATGTCATCCATTATATAAACAAACTAAAGGAAAAAAACCTCATGATCATTTCCTTAGATGCTGAAAAAGCCTTTGACAAAATCCAACACTTCTTTATGATAAAAGGTTTGGAGAGACCAGGAATACAGGGAAAATATCTAAATAAAATAAAGGAGATTTACAAAAAGCCAACAGCCAATATCAAACTAAATGAGAAAAACTCAAAGCAATCCCACTAAAATCAGGAACTAGACAAGCTTCCCCCTCTCCCCTTATCTATTCAACATAGTGTTCAAAGTTTTAGCTAAAGCAATAGGAGAACAAAAGGATATAAAGGGGATACAAACTGGAAAAGAAGAAGTGAAACTATCTCTATTTGCAGATGACATGATTATATACATAAGTGACCCACAAAGTTCTGCCAGGGAACTTCTACAGCTGATAAACACCTTCAGCAAGGTAGTAGGATACAAGATTAACTCAAAGAAATCAGTAGCCCTCCTATACACTAAAGATAAAAGGGCCAATAAAGAAAGAAGGGAAACATCACCTTTATAATAGCTGCAAATAGCATTAAATACCTCAGTGTAACTATAACCAAAGAAATAACAGATCTATTTGACAAAAACTTTAAATCATTGAAGAAAGAAATTGAAGAGGATATCAGAAAATAGAAACATCTCCCATGTTCCTGGATAGGTAGGATCAACATAGTGAAAATGGCAATTTTACCAAAAGTGATTTACAGATTCAATACAATTCCTATCAAAATCCTAACACAATTTTTTATAGATCTTGAAAGAACAATACTCAGTTTTATTTGGAATAACAGGAAAGCCAAGACTGACAAAATAATTTGCTCAACAAAAGAACACCAGGAGACACCACCATCCCTGACTTCAAGTTATACTATAGAGCTACAGTAATAAAAACAGCCTGGTACTGGCATAAAAACAGACTTGGGGATCAATGGAATCAAATTGAAAAGCCTGACTTAAACCCAAAAACATGTGAACACCTGATCTTTGACAAAGAGTTCCAAAATACTCAGTGGAAAAAAAGATAGTATCTTTAATAAATGTTGTTGGCATAGCTGGATGGTAGTGTGTAGAAAAATGCAAATAGATCCAAGCCTATCACCCTGCACAAAACTCAAATCCAAGAGGATCAAAGACCTCAACACAAACTCAGCTACACTGAACTTGATAGAAAAGAAAGTTGGCAATACCCTCCAATGCATTGGCACAAGTGACTACTTCCTAAATATGACGCCAGTAGCAGAATCACTAAAAACAACAATCAGTAAGTGAGACCTCCTGAAACTGAGAAGCTTTTGTAAGGCCAAGGACACAGTCAATAAGACAAAATGACAACCTACAGAATGGGAAAAGATTTTTACCAACCCTACAAGTGACAGAAGACTGATCTCTAAAATATATAGAGAACTCAAAAAAACTAGAGCCCAAACCCTAAATAACCCAATTTAAAAATGCTATTCAGAGGAAAAAAGAAAATTCTCAGCAGAAGAATTACAAATGGCTGAAAGGCACTTGAAAAAGTGTTCAACATGTTTAGCCATCAGAGAAATGCAAATCAAAACAACTTTAAGATACCACCTTACACTTGTCAGAATGGCTAAAATTAAAAATACAGATGACAGCCTATGCTGGAGAGGTTGCAGAGCAAGGGGAACACTTCTCTATTGTTGGTGGGAGTGTAAACTTTTCAGCCACTATAGAATGCAGTATGGCAGTTTCTCACAAAACTGGGAATCAATCTCCCCAAGGATCCAGCAATACCACTTTTAGGCATATACCTTAAAGATGCACATTTGCACCCCAAAAGCATTAGCTCAACTATGTTCATAGCAGCATTATTCGTAATAGCAAGAACCTGGAAACAACCTAGATGCCCCTCAACTGAAGAACGTATTAACAAACTGTGGTACATCTACACAATGGAGTACTACCCAGCAGTGAGAAAAAATGTTATCCTAAAATTTGCAGGCAAATGGATGGATATGGAGAATATCCTCCTGAGCGAGGAATCACAATCCCAGAAAGATAAGCAGGGGATGTACTCACTAATTAGTGATCTTAAAAGAAAAAAAAAAAAAAAAAAAAAAAAAAAAAAAAAAAAAAAAAAAAAAAAAAAA